>JAHWFP010231686.1:48893-89389 GCA_023313725.1 Lithobius niger | reverse complement strand
GGCCAAGTAGGTCTTCTTTTTAACTAACACAAGCGCTTCCCTAGCCTCCCCCCCCCGGAGCTAACTAATTACTCGGGGGAGGGGGGGGTCAGGAGGCCAAGTAGGGCCTTTTTAACACAAGCATTCCCCAGGTAAATTGACCTAGTACTCAGTTTTAGTCAGGAAAGCAACCGTACGTTTTTCTTTTTTAACTAACACAAGAAACTTTTCTAGTTTATCATTAGGTAAGTGCTGTCATTTAATTTTAACAAGTTATTATCATTTATGGTAGTACTTTTAAAGTAATGATAATACTTTGTGCTTATTTCGGGTAAGAAAATACGATTTGTCTCTTATAAATGTATTTTAATTTGCAACTGTAAAAAGTACTGTTGTGGACTTTTTTGGGAACTGTGACTTAGGCTAACCTCAGTCACAGTGCAGTGGTCCTGTTTTAGCACTGCATTAAACATTACAGAGATGTTATTAATCTCCAAATCTATGTGTTAATGAATTAAGGACTTTTGTGGAGAGGGAATTAGGGACCCTTTTGAAAACTTTAATTAGGTACTTTTTTAGTCGATGATTTAGGGACTTTTGCATACTTTAATTAGGGAATTTTTTAGAAGGGGGGGTTGTGCCAACCTTATTTACAATGTAGTGGTTGCCACTGAACAGTAGAGATGTAAAAACAAAAAAGCTCAAATCTAGGCTATAATTAAATTAAGTAATTTTTTAGGAGGAGGATGTTTGTAATTTTACATGTTATGTTAAAAGTAATGGTTAACATGTAAAGTCAGTTCGAATTTCAGACATGTTAGCCAGTTGTTCCTAGAGACGGGAGGGGGAGCTTAGTGCCAACCTTATTTATAATGAACTGGTTGCCACTGAACAGTAGAAATGTAAAAACAAAAAAGCTCAAATCTAGATTATAATTAAATTAAGTAATTTTTGAGGAAGGGAAGGGGGGCCTCTTTACAGACTTTAATTGGGAGCTTTTTAGGGGAGAATTAGGGATCCCTTTGCAATCTTAATTTAGGGGCTTTAAGGGAATTAATTAGGGATTTTTAGGGGCTTTTTATGTGGGATAAATTAGGGATTAAATGGAGGGACGGGTCTTTGGATCTGGTAGTATGGGAATGACAGGTTGAAATTGACGTGAAGTACATGTAAATGATCAAGTCGGATTGGCTTTGCGGATGGAAGTTTTACGGTTCAGTTTACATGATGGAATACAGAATGCTCGCCCTAGTTGACAATGGCCCCTCCTTCCTAATCTTAATGAAATGGGTGTGAAATTAATGAAAGTTAGGGGACATGACGTAACTTAAACTGGGAGGACTGTGGAGAAGACAAAGTTGGGGAAAAATAATTCTAATTAATATTTACCGAAATGTGGCAGGATGATAGATCATCGGTTGCATCACTGGTTGATTGGAGGATTGGAATGGGAATATTTACATTGGGCCTCGAGCAGTACAATTCGTTACCAAAGCAATGCATGGCTCTTACATTGATAACATCGCAATTTCTTTACAGTGACAGTCAATTGTTGTTTGACAATTACAACGTTATCTTGGAGGAAGAGCAGATTGTTGGACACAATCTTGGGCGCAAGACTGATTGAGGTAGTGATGTTGGCCAATAATATCTGGACACCAAAATGGTCGCTACAGAATGCTCCCCCTCCCCGGAAAAATTCCAAGGTGGCGACTTCGTGCGCCACTAGTCTCTCGATGTCACATGAAACGAGAACAAATTATTAATAACATTTAAAATACAAAATTTACACTTTAATAACCGAATAAAAAGAAAAGAAACAATAGCTACAAAAAGAAAAACAATCTTAATAGCGTTTAGCCATAATTGTGGCGATGATGCCATAACAACTTATATTATAATGTTGATCCACCTAAGCCTCGGTCTGTTATTGCTACGTATAAGGTACGAAACACCTAGGGTTTGTTAAAACTTAAGACAGCGTTTTAATACGAACTCAAGCGTGCGGAATTTTTAAGCTAACGTTTTAAAAAGCCAGCAAGTGCACATGCATACAGTAAAATGCGACGTTTCGGGATTTATCATCCCGTTGTCAAGCAAAAAAATATATTTTATAGCATAAGCTACAAGTCAACAAGATACACTTAAATGGCTTCCCATTCTAAAGAAAAGCAAGCCAGAGCAGTAAAAGGTAAAAAATAAAAAGTTAAAAAAGATAAAAGTGAAGCCCAGTCAGCGCAAAAGCTGAACTGGGAGGACCTCTCCCTAACGAAGCAGGGAAGAAGTGATTTGTAGAGCGGAGGTGGCGGCTATTTATGTGGGATGGCCCTGGTGGGAAAAATTTGCGATTCCAAATTTGTGAAGGATTGGTATATATTCTGAAAACTGTTTATTATTAGGCATCAAATGATTATGGACTGGTGGTCGTTGTGTTAGGATGCAAAGTGTTTCTAAGTAAAGACGTGCACGAAAATTATTTTCTTGAAAAATGACTTGCGTATTTTGAAGATCTGGGGTGTGCCCTGTCTTTATCTGGTGCTGAACAAGAGAGTTGGTTTTATCTTTGTATTTAAGGTTGGCTTTATGCGATGAAATCCTTTTATTAAGTTCCTGTTTCGTGGTTCCTATGTAGCTAGCTGTGCATGTTGGTTCGCTACACGGGATTTGATAGATGATATTTTTTTGTTTAGTTTTATCTTTTTGCTCGACTGTAATGTTTGGCCTAGTCAGATTTTTTTAATTTCGTGCTGCAGTGGAGACGAGAGTCATATTTTGGGGAGCCAGCAATTTCCTAAGGGTTTCTGTGGCATAGGGGAAGTATGGAAGGCATATAAAATTTGATGGCTTGAGTTTTGGTGGGTTAAGCTTTAGAAGAGCACGGTGATCGATTAGTTTTTCTAGCAAATGGAGAGGGTATCCATTTTCAACAAATTTATGCAGTGTGTATTGAAATTCTCGAGCAAGGAGAAATTTATTGGTGGTGTGGTTAAAGATGCGTTTTATTTCGTTAGAAACTACATTATTTTTATGAGCTGGGTCAATGAAGGAAGCATAATTCATGGAACGAGTTGTATGCATAGGTTTTCGAAAATGCGTAAATTCGACTAGATTTTCAGGTGTGATAATGACCGTCATATCCAGGAATGTGATGGCCTTGTTTTTAGACTCTTCCATAGTGAAAGAGAGGGAAGGGTTAAGGGAATTTAAAAATTCCAGCATTGGTAATTTATCATGATCCCGTATGAGGGCCAGGGAATCATTCACAAATCTTTTGTAAAATTTTGTATGTGGAAACTTTAGTAAAAGAGCGTCATCAATTTTATTGAGTGCAATGTCGGCCAGGAAGGTTGAAATGGGACTACTCATTGGTATTCCATCTGTTTGCATGATAAATAAATTTTCGTAGTGAAAAAAAGTTGTGGCAAACACTATTTTTACAGCGTCGAGAAAAAGAGGGATGTCCCAGCCAAGTCTGTTAAGTGGTTCAGGGTTCATTTGTAGTTTTTCTGAAATACATTCTAAAATATACTCTTGGCTAAGGGAGGGGAACATCGAAACCACGTCAAATGACACAAAACTATACCCCGGAGGTACCCTAGAATTTTCCAGTTCTGCAATTATACTTTAGGAATTAGGAGTGGTGTGTTTTCCAATTGAAAGTTGTTTAAGAACCGGTGCGATAAGACGAGAGAGGAACAAATTGGGCGCATTTTTTCCACTTGTTATGATGCGGAGTGGGAAGCCTGGTTTATGGGTTTTAACCTGTGGGAAAATGATAGGGCCATTTTTTTGTATTTTTGGAACTCTTCGTCCTTAAGTTTATTGTTTTCAACAAGGTAGGAAAGAAACCTTTTATTGCATGCTATAGATTTGGAAAAGGGGCTGTATGTAAAACCTGCGTAAATTGGGTTCGAGGCTAGTTCTTCAAGAATTTTATGACGAGTTGAGCTTTATCATAGACTACTGTAGCGTTACTTTTATCAGATTTAATAATGGCAATGTGTGGATTTTTTCTTGAGTTACCTCATGGCTTTAATTTCTTCCAATGATAGGTTGGGTGCCAGTACAGTTTTAGATTTTTTTAAAGCGCCAAGAATAATTGACTTAGTTGAGTCCTCGGAGGAATAAAACGAGCAACTGCTTCAAATTTTGCACAAAATTAGGGTAGGTAGCTCGTGATAGGGGGAGTCGGAATAAATTTGAGATCTTTTTTAAGGAGACTCTCAGTAGGGCGATTACGGGTTTGATGAGAAATGTTATGCAGCCAAGCCGCCTTTGGAAATGTTTGATGTTGTTCAGACGTCTTTTTTCCTTTTTTTATGGCCAAACATTACAGGCCAAACATTACAGTCGAGCATAAAGATAAAACTAAATATAAAAATGTCATCTATCAAATCCCGTGTAGCGAACCAACATGCACAGCTAGCTACATAGGAACCACGAAACAGGAACTTAATAAAAGGATTTCATCGCATAAATCCAACCTTAAATACAAAGATAAAACCAACTCTCTTGTTCAGCACCAGATAAAGACAGGGAACACCCCAGATCTTCAAAATACGCAAGTCATTTTTCAAGAAAATAATTTTCGTGCACGTCTTTACTTAGAAACACTTTGCATCCTAACACAACGACCACCAGTCCATAATCATTTGATGCCTAATAATAAACAGTTTTTAGAATATATACCAATCCTTCACAAATTTGGAATCGCACATTTTTCCCACCAGGGCCATCCCACATAAATAGCCGCCACCTCCGCTCTACAAATCACTTCTTCCCTGTTTCGTTAGGGAGAGGTCCTCCCAGTTCAGCTTTTGCGCTGACTGGGCTTCACTTTTATCTTTTTTAACTTTTTATTTTTTACCTTTTACTGCTCTGGCTTGCTTTTCTTTAGAATGGGAAACCATTTAAGTGTATCTGGTTGACTTGTAGCTTATGTTATAAAATATATTTTTTGCTTGACAACGGGATGATAAATCCCGAAACGTCGCATTTTACTGTATACATGTGCACTTGCTGGCTTTTTAAAACGTTAACTACTTTTAGTGCTTTTATTCTGTCAATACTATTTTGAGCCAATTTTCCCTTTTAAGATGAAGAGGCCTAGGCATCCGTTTTTCAGTTTTCTGAAGCCGCTTGTTCCTACAGTGGTTCTGCAACTTTTTTCTTCCATGTATAAAAACACCTGCAAAATAGCTGCCCTTCGTGAACAAATTATATTTCTTAAAAATTGTAATTTCCACCACATTGTGCCTAATTCGTTCCAGGACCCCATTGTTATACAGAACTCTCGTGCTCAAACTTTATATCAACAATCTTGTTTCCTGAAATTATCAGCCCGTTCTTACAGATCATTACGCGGCTCTTCATCAACTCCAAACTTGGACTTCGAAAAAACTTGGCTTCATTCAAAAATTCCGTTAACTCACAGCTTTTCATATCAGCCCTACAAGTTCTCACGCTT
This sequence comes from Lithobius niger, assembly GCA_023313725.1. Classification (NCBI taxonomy): domain Eukaryota; kingdom Metazoa; phylum Arthropoda; class Chilopoda; order Lithobiomorpha; family Lithobiidae; genus Lithobius; species Lithobius niger. Next base: position 83,943 of record JAHWFP010231686.1, on the reverse strand, counting down.
ACCGCACATAATATTTCGAAATTTTACTGCAAAAAACTTGACAAAAACTTAATGTCATTCTCGATAAGTGGATTCTCAACATCTCCATCGCTAAAGAAACCCTTATCACTTACCAATTTAACATAAAAAAAGGAAAAAAGACGTCTGAACAACATCAAACATTTCCAAAGGCGGCTTGGCTGCATAACATTTCTCATCAAACCCTTAATCGCCCTACTGAGAGTCTCCTTAAAAAAGATCTCAAATTTATTCCGACCACCCCTATCATGGGCTACCTACCCTCATTTTGTGCAAAATTTGAAGCAGTTGCTCGTTTTATTCCTCCGAGGACTCAAGCTAAGTCAATTATTCTTGGCGCTTTAAAAAAATCTAAAACTGTACTAGCACCCAACCTATCATTGGAAGAAATTAAAGCCATGAGGGAACTCAAGAAAAATCCAGACATTGCCATTATTAAATCTGATAAAAGTAACGCTACAGTAGTCTATGATAAAGCTCAATTTCGTCATAAAATTTTTCAAGAACTAGCCTCGACCCAATTTACGCAGGTTTTACATACAGCCCCTTTTCCAAATCTGTAGCATGCAATAAAAGGTTTCTTTCCTACCTTGTTGAAAACAATAAACTTAAGGACGAAGAGTTTCAAAAATACAAATTAATGGCCCATGCCCCCCCCCCTATCATTTTCCCACAGGTTAAAACCCATAAAACAGGCTTCCCACTCCGCATCATAACAAGTGGAAAAAATGCGCCCAATTTGTTCCTCTCTCGTCTTATCGCACCGGTTCTTAAGCAACTTGCAATTGGAAAACACACCACTCCTAATTCCAAAAGTATAATTGCAGAACTAGAAAATTCTAGGGTACCTCCGGGGTATAGTTTTGTGTCATTTGACGTGGTTTCGATGTTCCCCTCCCTTAGCCAAGAGTATATTTTAGAATGTATTTCAGAAAAACTACAAATGAACCCTGAACCACTTAACAGACTTGGCTGGGACATCCCTCTTTTTCTCGACGCTGTAAAAATAGTGTTTGCCACAACTTTTTTTCACTACGAAAATTTATTTATCATGCAAACAGATGGAGTACCAATGGGTAGTCCCATTTCAACCTTCCTGGCGACATTGCACTCAATAAAATTGATGACGCTCTTTTACTAAAGTTTCCACACACAAAATTTTACAAAAGATTTGTGGTTGATTCCCTGGCCCTCATACGGGATCATGATAAATTACCAATGCTGGAATTTTTAAATTCCCTTAACCCTTCCCTCTCTTTCACTATGTAAGAGTCTAAAAACAAGGCCATCCCATTCCTGGATATGACGGTCATTACCACACTTGAAAATCTAGTCGAATTTACGCATTTTCGAAAACCCATGCATACAACTCGTTCCATGAATTATGCTTCCTTCATTGACCCTGCTCATAAAAATACTGTAGTTTGTAACGAAATAAAACGCATCTTTGACCACACCACCAATAAATTTCTCCTTGCTAGAGAATTTCAATACACACTGCATAAATTTGTTGAAAATGGATACCCTCTCCATTTGCTAGAAAAACTAATCGATCACCGTGCTCTTCTAAAGCTTAACCACCAAAACTCAAGCCATCAAATTTTATATGCCTTCCATACTTTCCTTATGCCACAGAAAACCTTAGGAAATTGCTGGCTCCCCAAAATCTGACTCTCGTCTCCACTGCAGTACGAAATTTAAAAAGTCTAACTAGGCCAAACATTACAGTCGAGCAAAAAGATAAAACTAAACAAAAAAATGTCATCTATCAAATCCCGTGTACCGAACCAACATGCACAGCTAGCTACATAGGAACCACGAAACAGGAACTTAATAAAAGGATTTCATCGCATAAATCCAACCTTAAATACAAAGATAAAACCAACTCTCTTGTTCAGCACCAGATAAAGACAGGGAACACCCCAGATCTTCAAAATACGCAAGTCATTTTTCAAGAAAATAATTTTCGTGCACGTCTTTACTTAGAAACACTTTGCATCCTAACACAACGACCACCAGACCATAATCATTTGATGCCTAATAATAAACAGTTTTCAGAATATATACCAATCCTTCACAAATTTGGAATCGTAAATTTTTCCCACCAGGGCCATCCCACATAAATAGCCGCCACCTCCGCTCTACAAATCACTTCTTCCATGCTTCGTTAGGGAGAGGTCCTCCCAGTTCAGCTTTTGCGCTGACTGGACTTCACTTTTATCTTTTTTAACTTTTTATTTTTTACCTTTTACTGCTCTGGCTTGCTTTTCTTTAGAATGGGAAACCATTTAAGTGTATCTTGTTGACTTGTAGCTTATGCTATAAAATATATTTTTTTGCTTGACAACGGGATAATAAATCCCGAAACGTCGCATTTTACTGTATACATGTGCACTTGCTGGCTTTTTAAAACGTTAACTACTTTTAGTGCTTTTATTCTGTCAAGAATTTTTAAGCGTCGGCGCTCAATTTTTTAAGAAATAAAATATTTTGAGAGGGTCTAGATAATACCCTATTAACATTGAAGCCGCGGACAAAATCAAGATTGTAAAATGATCCCATTAGTCCTCACTTTTGAGCCATCACGCCGAGTTCAACGCATCACAAGCAGTAAACCACGGTCGTTTACATTTAAATGTTCTAACACAAATGGTTTTGATCAGCTTGGCTAGACAACACTTTCCGTTAAACAAATTCCAATCTTTTGGTAGAAAATATACCCAAACTGCTAATTGTTAAGATTAAATTTAACGAAACTTGTTAAAAATCAGCGCTGTTATAAGTCAAAAGTTCGTGTTGCAGAAATCGTGAAGCGGTAGACTAAGATAAACCACGTTAGCGTATCCAGATTGGTAACGACGGATCTTTATCAATGACGTAATGCTTAAATAATAGCGATTCACGTATAACAAACAACATAAGGCATCATGCGATTGTTGCCAACTCGAACAAGTTCTGACGTCATCACATCGATCTATGAAGAAGAAAGCATCCCTTCGTCGGCCAGCCTTGCTATCTAGCTGATAAATTCAACCAAAATAATCGTAAGTATATTGGTTTCGAGGTAAAATTTTAACTCAAAAGTTTATCGTTGCTAATGTCAAATTTTTCAGGAAACTATTTAGACAGTTTTTACAGAGGGATGTTTTATTTTTTTAATTAATATATTGACAAATGGAAGTGGAATATTTTTGCTTATTGGTGGTTTTGGCCAAGGCAAAATGGCGAGTTTGATTTTGGCCGGGTCCTATCAAAGTGCGTTAGGTACAGTATTGTCAGTTACGAATAATGGTATCAAAAATTCGTATTACGCAAATTTTAATTTGGTATTAATTTAATCGTAGGAAAATTCGCACTTTTTTTTATGAAAATTATTCTACAGAGGTGCTCCAATAAATCGGGTGGCAAACTTGTTTTTTTTTTATTATTAGGCTACAGTTGGCACAAGTTACAATTTACGTCCATGTTTTTTTTATTTTTTATTATTGTAGATTCTAAGAAAGGGTTACAGTTATTTACAACTGCGTTTTTCTATAAATTGTTACGAAACTAAGAATAGAAAAACGCAGTTGTAAATAACTGTAACCCTTTCTTAGAATCTACAATAATAAAAAATAAAAAAAACATGGACGTAAATTGTAACTTGTGCCAACTGTAGCCTAAAAATAAAAAAAACAAGTTTGCCACCCGATTTATTGGAGCACTTCTGTAGAATAATTTTCATAAAAAAATTTATTTTTTGAAATTTAATGAAATTTCATTTATTGAAATTTAAAAATAATAGGCTATGTATCAAAATTTATGGCCACGAAAATCTTATGTGCTTACCTAAAAAAAAATGTAAGGATGCAAATTCACGGTTTGAACGTACGTTATAAAAAACATAACAGATTCTTCAGGGCGATTTTTTTTTTTTGGGGGGGGGGGTTGTGGAGTCATCTGCTTTGGCCTCTGAGTAGTGGCTATCCGCCTAGATATAACTCGGCCGGAGTCAACTGACCCTGCAAGCCAACGTAGCTTATCTAATCAGGACGCAATTCAGCAGAGTTGCGGGACGGCAGAGAGGGGACGGGCTTAGCTAGAACTAAACACAAAAGTCAGTGGGAATATTTAATGGCTTTGTAGTCCTGTTTTACAGACAGAGCTCGTTAGGATACAATAATAAATTTTAATTACGTCAAAATTGATTCACAAGTAAAGAATTACCCTTGATTAATTTCCCTGAAAGTTTTGTAAACAAACATTGCTGCATATTTATTTTCTACGGCATTTGTTTGATTTCTCAGAACATAATATACTTGTTATTACAGCTTTGCTTTTTTTGTGGGCTATCATTAGCTTTCAGAAATCACCAAGTCCACACGTCTGTATTGTGTGACATTACTGAATTATGCCACTCTATATATATATATTTTTTAATTGGGATCATAATTGTGGAATTTTTACGGGAATCAGGCAACTCCCGATGTTAACTATAGTTGGAGGGATTAATTCTTTGAGAAGAATTAAATGCGCGCAGCCATAAAAATTTTTGTAATGACTTGCTTAAATAAATGTTTTTCGTACGTCATGTACATGAAACATGTTATTACATTTTTATGAACCATCTTAGATTTCTGTTACAGGGGCTATCCTGCTGAAAACCAGCGCCAAGTTTCGAAGGTGCGTACCATGCCCCCCAAAAAAGACTTTTAGGTGGAGAAGATTAATAAATCAAATGGACAAATGTTTTTTCTGAGAAAACAATGTGATAAATGTTTTCCGTTGGCAAGGACGGATAGGGGATAGGGGATAGGGGATAGGGGATGACTGGACAGCTAAGTTGAGTGTGCGGTGCTCACCAGAAGTAGGAATTAAAATTAAAAAAAAAATAGTTTAGCTTTTGGCAAATAAATGCAAAATACCAAAAATGTCATGCGAGGCCGCGGTAGGGCGATGCCGCATGGATCTTATAAAGCATTATTATCAGGACATTAAATTTTGACACTATGTCAAAAGTGCATGGCAAAATTAAGGATAAATATGCATGAAAATGAAACAGGGATTCAATTTACACAACCGCATGAAATTTACACAACACCAACACCATTTTTCCTAAAATAGTATTCCAGGTTTGGTCATTTTGTCCCTGAGTGCATACATGTGATTAGATAAGTCTAGTTAAGGAGCACATAGAGTTGACTTGCCACTTTAAGTAGCGAATTTTTATTTCAGTACAGCTTTGTTTTTGTAAAACAATTTCAATACCTTCTGTGGTGTTCGTTTAAAATTAAACCATAAAACACCTATTAACGTCATTACGTCAAAGAAAAAATAATTAGCGCTTTGCAGTTCTATAGAAAAACGCTGTCAATTGGAAAATCGTTAATCAGTTGCAAAAGATAATCACCGCGTTTTTATAAAATATAAACGGCTAGGGTTAAAGGGATAATTCAAATTTTTAGAGCTTAGTCAAAAACGGGATTAGTTAATTTCGCCAAACATAGTAAAATTATTTACGTTTCGACTAAATTAGGGGGGGGGGATGGGTAACCAGCGGGGTTTCTAGGATACATTTCCTTTCACCCATAAGTGAGTACGGATCCGGACTGGGCTTCCCTGCATTTCATGCTGGTTACGCGTGCAGTTTCACAATCAATCGGCTTCATTGGCTATACAGCTGCTTACCGTTGGCGCAGTCCGTCACCGGTGGACACGCAAATTCGGCCCTCCTTATTAAATTGCTTGGTGATATCAATTGGTGAATCCTTCCTTGTCAAATCCGGACTGGGAGGTTGTCTCGAAACAGGAAACAAAAACTACTCTGCCCGGAACAAAATGTACAAATAAAACGGGTCATAACTATATTCAAATTCAAAACTAGGTTAATCGTTTTAGTAAGGGTGTTATCAAAAGATGAATAGTTAGGGTACCCTATGCGATCTCATATTTAGGCCGCTAACTTAAAAGTCAAACTGATGAACCTATCTGTTAAGGAGAGGGGTCCAAAAGTCTTCAGCAATTAAACTAAGTCTCAAGCGACGTCTTCATTTTAGCCAAACATAAAATTAAACAAATGCTGTTTGGCCTTCCAAAACAAATTCCTTGTTTAATTTTATGTTTGGCTAAAATTGGCTATCGCGTCAATTTTACCAAATTTTCTTACAAAATGCTGTATAATGCAGCGAAGTTCATATTAAGGGCAAAAAAGGAATATGCTGGCCCCTTTATTTTTGACGTGTTTATGAGAATCAACGTTTTTGTTTAGTGGCCAAAGTTGTCCAGCGCGATTTAACGTAGTCCTAGACAACATTTCAAAATAAATCAGCGCGATTTAACGCAAGTCCTGATTCATGTTTGCAATTTATTTGCCGCGATTTAACGCAAGTCGCAAATTTTTTGCAAATCGACACGGTTGAGCATTTATTTCAAAATTTCAACCAACTAGTTGACACATTGACCAGATTGGCGCGAGTTAACACTTAAGTCCCAAACGTTTCTTTGTGCCAACATAGAATTTGAAAATATGGCTTTTTTAACATTTCATACTGCTCATGTGCAAATTCAAGAGTTTTTAGCGAGAGTTAACATCGATCTAAGGCCTCCTTAAACTTACGCATTATGCTGTAAAATGCCCATATTTTCAGGTGTTAAAATTAACTAAGCTAAAATAATGTTATTTACTCTGCTGAAGTTAATGGGTGGGTTTTTCAGAAATGGGAGGTTTGGGGCTCTAAACGTGTGGTGTTAGTTTATACTGGTGTTTGGCCAGACCACACATGATGAGTATCAAACTTTGTAGGCTAAATAAATAAACCATGCAAACGAAAGTGAAGAAAAATAAATAAAATCAATTTTAATGTAACTAGAACTTGCAACTTCAACAATTTGCCAACCTAGATATTTCAGTTTTCCCTTATTTAAAAAACCACCTGGACTGGTGAAATTAAGTAGATTTCGACAAAATAAAGTCGCAATATCTGCCAGTTTGCCAAATCATGAAATTTGCCGCATTTGACCAAATTCTCCAGGAATCTCGTCAATGACAGGCCGCAAATTAGAAATATGTTGGTAACCTTTCTGAAGTAAGCCAGTGGCTTCTTCACGCACTTTGTAAACCTGTGGCGAGATTTTTTCTGCCACTAGATAAGGCCCCACAAACTTTGGTTGTAATTTTCGTGCAAAAAAGCTTGCCTTGTAAGATAGAAAATGAGATTTTACCCAAATCCGGTCACCTTTGGCGAATTCCAAGGGTTTTGGGATTTTGGTATTAAGCTTGGCATATTCATACGCCCGGTCTGATTGGCGTAAGCGACGTACTCAAGCTATGGTCTTCCGTAGGTTTGACGTTAGTGTCGCTGCCCATAAGGGTAAGGGTCGATCCAAGGTTTCGGGGATGGGGGTTCCACTCCAATGTCTAGCTCTCTACCAAAATTAAGGAATGCGGGGGTGTAACCAGCCCTTGAATCAATTGAGCTATGAATGGAAAGCATAAACATTGGAAGTTTTTCATCCCAATCCCTGGGATTGCCTTCGCAAAATTACGCGACCATCCGACCCAGCTTCTTGCAATGGAGCTCGGCTGGACTGTTGGACGCAGGGTGATAAAGTGTTGTTACTGCCTGTTTGATTCCAAAACGCCTGTAGAATTCTCAGGAAATATCAGAGACCAGCGAGGCCCCGTTATCGCTGACCACTCTGCGAGGAATTCCGAATATTGGGAACACCTGGTTTATTAACAACGTTACAAGCGTTTTAGAATCAAATTTCCTACAGGGGAAGCAAAGTAAATAGCCCGTAAACAATTCACTGACCACGAGTATATTCCGGTTGATACTGGTACGCTTGGTTATTGGCAAACCTTGTTTCCAATCTAAATGAATTGTGTGGAAAGGGTATGTTAAAGGGATGGTCCTAAGAGGTCCTAGGGTTCGTAAGACGTGGCCTTTATGCATTTGGCACGAACGACATGTTTTGACGAACCTGTGGGTTATCTTACTCATCCTGGGAAAGTACATTAGTTTTTTATTACGTGCCAAGGATTTTCTGGCGCAGAAATGACCTCCCGGTAGAGTGCTATGGTTTAGCTCCAACACATTCCTTTGCAGTGCACGAGGCATAAACATTTTTAGATTGGATGACTCAGAGGGGTCATCAGCACGTTCGCAATATATTACACCCGATTCTTGGTCAAAGATACAGTTCTTGGTTTGTCGAGATATTTGTCTACAAATCGTTGTATTGCAGCAGATTTGGCTTTCAAATGTTTCCCTTGTATAGCTAACGCTAATGTTGCCATAAAATCGTCCTTGAGTGTTTCTGCCGCTATTGCTGCCACAGTCACTTGCTCAACTTCTATGCTACAATTGAAGCATTCGTTATTGAACAAATTAATTGGTTTTTTGAAATTCGGTACTTTAACTTCAACAAGGGGCAGATTCATACGGATCTCGTCAGATACTGCATCGTTTTCATACAACCGTGATAAACTGTCGGCAGGACCATTCAAGCGGTCCATCTGAAACACTAGCTTTGCATCTAAGGATGACGAGAATACTAACCAGCGAGCGATTCGCCCCCTAGTGTTTTTCTTGACATTCATTAGAGTTAAAGGATAGTGGTCAGTCACACAAACGATGTTACCACCTTCCACGAGGTGACGCCTTTTTTTTAAACCAAAAATAACGCCCAGTATTTCGCGTTCATAAGTATTATAAATTTTTTCTGCTGCAGACAACTTCCATGACGCCATGTCCACGGTGACACATTCAACGTCATCTGGTCCCTTCTGGCATAAAATTGAGCCAATACCTGAGGCACTTGCATCGCTGAATAAAATCCATTGTTTGTTAGGATCTGGATGTACCAAAATTGGTGCAACTAATAATGCACTTTTTATATCATTAAATGATTCATCCTCTCGCTGACCCCACGTGAATTGCTTTTGTTTGTCACCACTGCTACGCAGTATGTCCGTGAGGCAAATTGAAAAATGAAACTTCTGAACCAGGATGCAAGGCCTATGAACTTCCGCACTTCCTTGACAGTCTTAGGTACTGGCCAAGATTGCAAAACAAGTACTTTAGCAGGGTTACCTTTTACGCCTTCGTCTGTGACCAAATAACCAAGCACCAAAAGTTCCTTTACACAGAATTCTGATTTTTGAAAGTTACCTGCTAACCCTTCTTCTCCCATCATTATCATGGATGCCTCTAGGGCTTGCAAATGTTCCTTCCATGTTCTGTTAGCAATCCCGAGATCGTCCACATAGTCGATGGCTCCTAGGTGGCGTATCGGATCGACGCATTGCGCCATCGCATGACAGAAATTTGCTCCCGCATTACGCATACCGAACTGAGCCCTCAGAGGCAAGCACTGAGCCTCTGTGGTGACGAAAGACCCGATTTTGCCACTCTCAGGGTCTAGGGGCACATGCCAATATGCGTTACGCATGTCCAAATTTGATCGATATTTAGATTAGTAGTAGCGTGCAATGAGGTCATTAATCAGTGGCAGTGGAAATGGGTCCTTAGAACAATTCCTGTTCAGCGGGACATAATCCACTACACAGCGTGTTTTCCGTCCTTTTTGGGTACCGAAAACACTGCACAACAATGCTCACTGAAACCAGGAACTATGATGTCTTGGTCAAGCATATTCTGGACATGCTCGGCGATTTTTTGTTTACCTAAGTAACTTTGGGGATATGGACGACAAGCAACTGGAGTAGCTCCACGAGTATCGATAACCATTGGTGGACAATGCTTAAATTTGCCAGTTTTAGTGGAATATACATGCCTGTAAGATAATAATAGGCAAAACAGTTCTTCTTTTTGTTCTTCATCAAGAACTGTTATTTTATTTACTTTTTCTTGGATCTCCTCCACGCTTGGATGTAATTCTGCATTGCGTATTACAGCACTAACTGTTGGGGGGAGTAAACGTAAAGGGTTTCGTCTAAGAGTATAAGTGGTTCCCTTGTATGGGTGCCAAAACCAGTAGTTTTGCTGAAAATTCAAGATCATGCCACTCCAAGTTAAAAAATCTGCCCCCAAAATCATGGGTTGGATGGCATTGGGCATGATAATAAATGGATAGGTGAAAAAGTGGGTTTTTATTTGGATGGGCATTATAAAAAACCCTGGGCAAACTGCCCACCGCCCACCAGCATAACGGATTTTATATTCTCGAGGTTTAAATTTATAGCCTAACCGTACAAGGTCATCACTTAAACCCTCATGAACGAAACTCAAACTATACCCACCATCGAGTAGTGCGTCGGCAATTTTGTCCACGATTTTTACTCCAATATACCCACAAGGGGCATTTTGGGGTTCATCGGGAACCCTTAACAACAGAGGGAAGTCTAAAATAATTTAGTTTTTGTGGTCGCTCCGCCCTGATCCCTCTTGGTATTCGTCGAGGATCATTGGGTAAAGGCTGGTTTCCGTACCAATAACTCTGAGGTGACGGTGCAGCAATACCAGCTTCAGCTGACCGTCTTACACATTTGGGTAAGGTGGTGCACTGGGACTTAAGCCAGGTGTAGTTTGGGGAATCTGGCTTGCATTTCCATTGTAATTGGCACCCCTACGAGTATAACCCTGAGGAAATGCGGGTTTTAATTCCGGGTGAGCAAGCCAACATTTTTCAGCCACGTGACCAACTTTGTAACAAGTTGAGCATGATACTGTTTGGCGCTGTGGTGCTGGTTTGGGTTGAGCTACATTTAAGTTGGCAAATAAGGGTGCTTTTGGGGTGGTTATATTTTGCACTACTTGTTTAGTTTGCTCAACAGTCTTACTGCCTACTAATCTAGAATTCAAGTTGGACAATAATTTTGGAACAGTTATGCTACCGGCCCTCATTGCTTCACCAATTAACTTCGTGTGGTAGCACTCATTTGAGTCATGCCCTGAATGGTTATGGAGCTGACAAAACTTTCCTAGCATTGCAGAGGCCGTCACCACAGTTGGGTCGAGTACCGAAGCCTGTATAACAGTGGTGGAGTGTGACATAGGTTTGGTCATAGTTGGTGTTGAATACATTGAAGAGCTAGGGGTGAAAACCATCCTATTGCGTAAGTAAACTTCCATTTTCATTGCAAGATTGTAGAAGTCTACCATGTTATCAAAATCTCTCTCACAGGCATAAGGCTGAAACCTTTCATTCAAATTTTCCTTCATAATGTTAATTACCTCCTCTACAGAATTGGTGTTGTCAAGTTGCTTGGTAATTGATTCACATCTTTTAAAATAAGAGTCAAAGGTTTCAGTCTGACCCTGTCTAACTTGGCGGAGACTTGAAATTAATCTCCTGTTTTTTGATGCTGGGTGAAAACTCTTTTTAAAAGCAGCACAGAATTCTTGGTAAGAATTAAAATGTGGTTGGCTGTAAAACCACGTGCTTGCTTGTTCAGAAAGGGTCAAGGGAACGCAATAGGTAAGGAATTCTTCATCCGAATAGCCCTTCATTTTTTTAATCTTGGTCAGTTCAGTTAAATAAACAAATGCTGGCATAGCAGAACTTAAACCTGAGAATTTTGGCATATCAAGGGGTTTTAGTTTGATGTCCAGGGCTCTGTTTAACACTGGTGTTAAAGAGGAAGTTACTGGTCTATTTATTTTGGTTGGGGACAAAAGAGAATGAGCTAGCTGTTCTGGGATATTACAGACTGAAGGGCTTACAACCTGTTCCCCTTTTTTTGAAATTTGCATTTTTGATAATAATTGGGACATTTTTCTCATCTCTTCCCTCATTTCACCCATTTCCTCCTTAATAGCAGTGGTATTTGAAACCTCGGATTGCCTCGATTCTCTACTGCTCTTGCTAACACTTGTTACCTTGGACTTCACTGATTTAGGTCGTGAGGGTTTGGGGTTTGGGGATTGCTGACGTATATTTTGTCTAACTGACCCCTTTTTAACAATATTTTCCTCACCCCTAGGATAATATTTACGCAATTCGGGAGGAAATGCACTGTCAGACGGACTAATTATTCTTGGCCCCAAGTTTGGCTGAGCTAAGTCTCTAAAATTTATGTTTATAATCCTGTACATTTGCTAACCCCTCGTTTCTTAAGGCTAATTTCACCTCAGAATTTACTGCCTTGTATGGGGCAAAATTATCAGCTGAAGCCATAGCTTCGTTTGAAAAGTTAAAGGGAAAGGGGTCAATCAAACTAAGATTACTTAAGTGTAATTCTTTACCACTTACATCAACCCACTCCTCACAACGCTTCCGTCTTTCCCAGTCTGATGTGCTTGAAACAACACTTGATGGCCTGAATTGAACTACAACTGAGGCTGGACCCTTTCTTTTATTTTCAGACCTGCTTGCTTGAGTAAACCAGTTGTTACCTGAAATTCTGGTGGTGCAGACAGACGTAAGGGTGGTGTCACTGGTTCCCTTCTTGAATGGTAAACTGGGGTCGATCTTTTTTCCAGCTGCAATGTCCTGGCCTCTGGTTGATTTCCACAATTCAACAGTCGGTCGAGTTGCGAATCGGTTAAGTTGAAGGTGAAACGATCAAGCCCCAACGAGTTTTCTGCTGTGTTCTCAAGGTGTACAGGATCTACAAGCTCTTCCTCAGAATCCATCACTTCAGTACCTGGATAATCAGAAGACAAGTCGCTTCCTTCTTCAAGATAATTCTGGGAAGATGGTAACTGAATTGGTACAGAAGCTTCCCTGGCAAATGAAGAAACCACTTGACGATGGACCACCCGCTTTCTGGTTTCTAGGTTGCGTTCAATCTGCATATGTAGTTCCTTGCTGGCAAATGCATTCTCCGGTTTTCTTGCTGGAACTAAAGGAAACGTCTGGGCAGACTGCAGGTTTATTGGATTTACTGGACAGAACGCCTGGATATTTTGTTGCGTCAATTCTGCTTGTTGTTGCCTCCGCATTTTGATTAAACGTTTACGAAATGCATCATTCCTCCTCTTATTTTCTACAATGGCCTCAGCATTTAAAGTTGCTACGTTCAACGAATTACCCTTGTCTGGTGCTTCTCAAATGGATGGACTAGCATTGATACTGGCGTCGAAATTAATGGAAGAGAAGTCTCCTGGTGTTGGCCTCCTTATTTCATCATTTGTGAGATCGATTAGGTCACCTTCTACAACTGTCCCATCTTCATTTGCAGCTGCTGGCGTTGACGATTGGGCTTGCTTCAACCAATCTTTTTCCCAGCTTTTTGTTGGGCGGAGATTGTAGCCATGAGGACTTTGATTATCCATTTCTAGCCTAGCCTTAAATGGTGGGCAAGAGGGAATTGGAGGAAAACCTAACCTTACACCTGAATAAAATTGCTACACGAATTCAAATGACTAAATCTTGATTTCTGCATCATTATTCTTCCCTTTTCTTCATCTTTTTAGCTTGGATTCTTATGTACTTGGGGAATTCAATTTTTCAGACTATAGAGTAAACATGGAGGGTTCGATTTTAACGGTAATGCACCAAAATGGAGGGACGGGTCTTTGGATCTGGTGGTATGGGAATGACAGGTTGAAATTGACGTGAAGTACATGTAAATGATCAAGTCGGATTGGCTTTGCGGATGGAAGTTTTATGGTTCAGTTTACATGATGGAATACAGAATGCTCGCCCTAGTTGACAAAGGCCTCTCCTTCCTAATCTTAATGAAATGGGTGTGAAATTAATGAAAGTTAGGGGACATGACGTAACTTAAGCTGGGAGGACTGGGGAGAAGAGAAAGTTGGGGGAAAATAATTCAAATTAATATTTACCGAAATGTAGCAGGATGATAGATCATCGGTTGCATCACTAGTTGAATTGGAGGATTGGAATGGGAATATTTACATTGGGCCCCGAGCAGTACAATTCGTTGCCAAGGCAATGAATGGCTCTTACATTGTTAACATTGCAATTTCTTTACAGTGACAGTTACTTGTTGTTTGACAATTACAACGTTATCTTGGAGGAAGAGCAGATTGTTGGACACAATCTTGGGTGCAAGACTGATTGAGGTAGTGATGTTGGCCAATAATATCTGGTCACCAAAATGGTCGCTACATTAATTATACAGGGTTCGCACAAGGTCCTTGAAATGCTTGAATTTGTTTAGGAAAAATTCCAGGCCTTGAAATTGTTAGCTATGTCCTTGAAAGACCTTAAATTTAATTTTTTTTCGTCCTAATTTAAAGTAATATCCCTAACCTAACTTACAACATGAAAAAAGCCAGAAAGCAATTTTTCCACGTTTTTTACCCCTGGATTTTTCCCTTGTTTTTTTTTCCGGTCATGTTTAATACCAGAACATTTTTATTGTTTAATGAGCTGTTGTTGCCTCTTCACTGGTAAAACCAGACCTTATTTGAGTAAGCTTGTTGGTTAACAAAGGTCCTTAAAAAAACAGCATTGGTGTTGGAATAGTCCTTGAAAAATGACACCCGTTTTGAAAAAGTCCTTGAAAGTGCATAAATTTCATATGCGAACCCTGTTAATATGAATTATATTATTATTAATTATAATATGAAATAAAATTAGGAGTGAATACAGGGTGGTCCACAAAAAAACTGAAGACCCACAATTTTCTAAGTTTAATTTTTCTAGTTAGCACAACGCAGAACCAGAATAAGACAGAAATCTTTCATTAGATTTGATTTGTCTTCACCTGGTTCTGAGGGGTGTTAACCAGAAAAGTTGGACTTAAAAAATTGTGGTTCATCAGTTTTTTGTGGCTCTACTTGTACATTTCCGTAAAATACTCAACTAGACGTTATTTGTATAATGAAATGCATACATCATACCAACCTTTTTCACAGTGTATAACTGTCATTATAAATTATGCACATAATTACGGCTCTAGAAGATTTTGCGTGACATTTATACTCAGAATTATTTGAAAATGAGTACCTACAAGAAATGAATGAATACTGTATCCTACTGAGTTTATAGCTGCTATAAATACTCAGAAAATGGTTTTTTATTCATTCAGTAGGGAAAGGAATTCTTCGGTGCCTTTCGAGGCCTTAAAATTCTAGATAAATTATTGTGCTGTATTTAGACCTGACAGTTATACAGGCATGAAAGTCAGTGTTAATTGAAAACGAGCAAATAGGAGGAAAGCCAGAAAATTTATACATTTTTAGGGGCTTTAAATTTTTAGGAGGTTTGCAAAGCTAAAAAAAATAAGGAAATCAGCTAAACCGATGAAGACTTTCATGCTTGGTTATATTTAGGCCAATGTCTTTGCTTGTATGTTCATCTCCAAACTTTTCCAGGTGGGTGACACGAATTTTTTGGTACTCTATTAGGAAGCAGCTGCAAGTGTTGTTGTTTAATTTTACATTTTATAAAAGTTACTGCTATAATTTTGAATGTGAAGTCCCCCTGCGTGTTTCTTAGGTGTATTCAGGCATGAGAAATCACCTTTTTTTCGTGCTGAGCAATTTTTAGTAAGTTTCCGGTTTTTTTATTTTTTGGCACATTTGAACTTCAGTTTTGAACTTATGGCAGGTCTTAACATGTATATTTAGAGGAATCTTAAAAGCAACCTTAATACAAACCCTAAAATGTTTGGCTTATTTTCAGAAAAAAAACATCCTATTTTCTTTTTTTTTGTTCAAGGCCACTCTCATGCCTGTGTATTGTGTGGCTATCACCAAGTTCATATTTTTTTAATTAACTGCTTGTGAACTTATAATGAGCTGTTTCTTGATTTTTTCAACCTAACCCCAAATTTAGATAAGCCACTGTGTTTTGGTGGTCATTTATAATTTTTCTTTGTTGCATTTCTGATAAAATTTCAATCATCTCGCTTCGATGCAGGTCGTGCCCTGCCAGAGTGGATTTATACAAAAGCCTGAGTCTCTTTATCAAGTGGGTTGGGTTTTCGTAATATTTATAATCGAGTCTGCTACCCACTTTTTTAACCATGCCAGATCCTTGTTTTTTGAGATCCTCCCAAATAGAAGCGATAAGAGACCTGTACTTGGTGCTCCAATTAGATTTTGGTTTATGGGTATTTGGGTCATTGTTGTGGTATATAGCATTTGTATTTTTTAACATGGCCACATAAGCTGCTTTAACTTCTGGCGAGATAGATGTTTTTTTTTAATTCTTTGTATACTAGCAAATTCCACAACCAGGGCCTTCATAATTATTGTTGATTTTCGACAACTATGCCATTTTCAAATATTTTAACAGTTTTATTACCAAAGGTCAGCTCACCTTTTTTCTTATCATACTGTAGCCAGTATACTGGGTCAGTGTCCTTGGGATTTTTGAAAAATTTTACCAAGAAATATTTAGCAGTGTCTCCAATATTTTGACCAGGTAACAAACTATCGAGGGACCTTAGCGTTGTGATATTAGGAAGCTCAGGTGGAGTAGAAATGCATCTAGCTTGTGCCGCGGAATATGTAGGGGTGATTTTTGGACCGGTGCTTGTTGTCGCGTATTCAGTTTTGGAGTGGGGTGAAATTCGCATAATAGGAGTTACAGGCAGACTTGAACATTGGGTGAGGCTGTAATCGAGAGATGTTTTATAACTAGGTGCAGGGGAGGGTGAGAGAGCAAAGTGATTCATAGTCGTCACTATATTCTTGGTTACTTTCTTCACATTTGTAAACTTTAATCGGGATCGTCTGTGTGGCTAGAGTGTTTTTAATCGGTTTAGTTTGCATGGCTAGAGTGTTTTTAATTGGCATATAGTTTGAGAGGAAGCACCCAAAACTGGCTTCTGTTTCAGGGTGCTTACTACAGGTTAAAAAATTCTTGCAGCGATTCTTCTTGCTCTCTCTCCCCCAAACGCCGATTTAAAATTTTTTTAGTTAAACGTCTTTTGAGTTTTGCGATTTCTCGTTTTGTCTCCATTCTTTTGTTTAATAGGTAAAAACGAACGTTTATATCTCCCCTCGTTTAACGTTTTGTCGCTAAAAATCCGTAAGGTTTTTTCCAACAATTTTGGCACAATGTTTTAAATTCTGAAAATTCCATGTCAGGGCCAACATGATTTTCGTAAACGTCTTTCAACTTTAACTCATCCACCGGAAAAAGGATTATTAAATTTGCATTGTCTCTAACCACTTGTTTAGGAATTCTCGTGTAGGACTGGCTACAATAAAAAACATCGGTTCGAATGGCGTCCTTGGTCAAAGTAGCACTCGAAGTAGACAGTCATCAAACAGAATCAGGTTTCTAAATGTTGGGTCCAGTTCTTAGGGCGGAATTAAATCTATTTGAGAACCGTGCAAAAAAGCGACATCCCTTCCAATCTTTTCCTCAATTTCGGCAGATATAGACTGCAATGCTTTGTACTTTGGTTGACACAAAGTTTTACTGTAAATAAATAATCTGTCATAATCCAACCATCGTTCATTACAGATGACATTAAACAGTAAGTTTGTTTTTCAACAATTTGCTGGCCCTATAATTGAGCGTCTTATATTTGAAGGTAAGAATGGGTGATTTTTCGGTTCTTTCTTGGGTACAAAAAAGTCATAGTTTTTAATTTTATCACGTTTTTATTTACACATTTTTTAACGCTTGCAGATATACTAAATTCATAAAGTCTTCATCAGAAAACTTGCCGCTGGAGACGTCTAGATGCACCACGCCATATTCAACGGTGGATCACAACTTCACATTGCAGGGAGAATCATTGGTAATGTATAGTGCATTAATTCTCTTGGTGAGTTCCGTCAAGTTTAAAGCACCGTAAGATGGTAAGTTAAACCACGGTTTATTTATTACGTTTTTGTTAAGTTTACCTTTTGTTTTGTGTATATTTTCATAAACCCAAGTTCTAAGACATAGCTTTTTATCGCAGCGTTTTCCCTTGCGCAAGAGGAGTAACAGGGCGAAGCTGCATGCATAGAATTAGGATAATTGAACATGGTCAAGGAAACTGGTTTCTGATCTTCACACTCGATCTTTAGTTTTTTAGAGATGTACCGTTTAAGATTTTTTAATAATTTTTGAGTTTCCGGTTCACTGGGCAAAATCCAGCCTTTATATTTCGATTTTTCGTTCGAAAAGGGAGTTCCCATGCCCTTTAATCATTAAACTGTATGGAAGGTGACAAGTTATACTTTAAACCATCGTTAATTTATGTTCCTTTATCATCTTTAACTTTGAGCAACTTTTTTTGCAATAGATTGGAGAGATTTGTTTGCCAGGTTGGTTGAAACTTCTTGAGGTTTATCTATATACCTTTTTTAATATTTAAAAAAAATGGGGAATGGGGAGCAATCTACCGAGTAAATTGATTCGAAGCAATTCATTAAACACCCAGTTTGTGAGAAGAAGAGGTACAATAATAAAAAAAAAAAAAAGAAAGAAAATACAACTGCTACGATTGGATCTTGAACCTAGAACAGCCGCTTACTAAGTCGGGGTATTAATAGTACGCGAATGTTCAGGGTTCTAGTACCTGTTGGGACAATTATTTTTTCGTTTATTTTTTGAGATTATTGCAACTTGTATTCTCACAAACAAGGTCTTTAATGCACGTTATTTTTGTTTCATATCTTACTCTGTTGCCGTGTGCTTTTTTGAAGGGGGGTGGAATACGTATATTTAAAAAAGATGTCTGTTAAAAAGTTTGGAAAATCGTTGAAAAGGATGAGAGGGGAAGGGGTGAAGTGGTGGGGTTCGGCCCGAGAGGACAGCCCGGGAGAGGACACGTGTTGACACCCAAAAGCAACTATAATATGCAAAAAAAAATGATTAACTAAAGTTGAAGCAGCTATAAATTCTGAAGATGCGATAAATTATTCTTAGATCGATACTCTGAAAATAGAAATTCAGATACTTAAAAGCGACTTTCCTCCTGCTATTACTCATCTCTGCAATGAGTTGGCTTCTACCGTTTCTAGCATCAAACAAAATGCTTTATACTTAGATGAAGCTGACGGAAATTTTTACGCCAAGAAGAAGCAAATTAATCCCTTTAATCAGGAGGTAACTGTTGGCAACATGCAGAAATAAATCTTGGTTTTCTACGTGTATGCAGATTTCCGAATTTACTTTGTAGAGATTGGTGCCAACAATAGGATTGTATTCGTGGTAGGTGTAAGACAAAACGTATGAATCGTATACCAAAGGTTCGTTGATTTTTAAGTAATCTTCTACTATGCTCATTTTCTGGGTGTTGTTATAAATTTGATGAAAGCTTTGGTTCTAGGCATCAAACCATTTTTTTAATATTAGAGTTAAAATTAAGTCCTTCCCTTTTTTTTAAACACGAGCATTTTTATCCTTTTCTTATTTAACTCGTAGATCTCAAATGAAATCGCAACGTAAGCGTTCCACCATTTAAATCCAATGGCTCGTTGGTCTGAGACGTGAGCCAAACTCTTATACTTCTGATTAACATTGTAGTAACTGGGAGGTAAATTAAGTTATGCGGGGACTCTATGATTTTGACACCGGGAGATGAATTGGGATAAAAGGAATATAAAGTGGGCTGAGTGTCACTGTTTAGGTACGAATTGCCCATGATAACCACGTGTACAAAAATTGTGTTGATGTTCATAATGTCGAATATATTTTGACTTTCTCGACGTCTCACGTTGTTGCGTAAGTCAAACCCTAAAACTGGAGCCAAACTCTTGTCACCCGAAAAAGATATTCCGTAATTCGGATCGGTAATTATCAAGTTGGTTCTTAAAGTGTATAGATTCGGAAGAATTGTAATGGCATTCTTGCTGTGGCCATTCGAATCTATCGCTGACTTGAGAAATTTATTCAAATCCTCGATTTCGTAAGCACCGGGACTTACTAACACTTTGTGCCATGAAGCGCCAGCATCTGTAGTGTACTGAATTTTGTTATTTCTCGAGGTGATGTTGTGAATGTTGTTATAAGTATCTAAATTAAGCAGAGCCAATTTGTAATTTTTGTCAGAGTCCAAATGAATGGGTGTGTTTAGATTAATTTTCAAGTCAGACACTTTGCCGTCGAGAATAATCGAACAGTAATCCATGATGTCTTTTTTTTAAGAGATGAAAAAAAGATTGTAGTATAGTAAAAAAGAGCAAACGCAAAGATGAAATATTGCATCAAATATAAAACGTTCGACTCCTAACCACTCGAAGGCCCCAATTTCTACAACTTCACGTAACAACAGACCGATGGACATTATGTTTTGCGATGTATGTGGTACAAAAAAAGCTTATTTCGTCAAAGCGGGGAAGGGAGTCGTGAACAAAATCATAGATAACTTTCCCGTTGAATACATTTACCGGGGTATCAATACTGCGGTCCTGGAACTCAGCTGAAGAAGCGACTGGCACGAGGAGATCCTGGAATAAATAAACTAGACAAAGCTTGCAAAGAACACGATATAGCTTACATCGAAAGCTCTGACTTAAAAGATCGCCACGCCACCGATGAAGTTTTAATTTCAAAAGCTCAAAGGGTGAGAGAGGATTCATTTCTGGCATGGAGGGAAAAACTAGCCACTTCCGTCGTTAAGAAAATCATGAAAACAAAACTCAAGTTCGTAATGGGAAATAAAAAAATGGATCAACTCGTAAATGAACTTCACAAACCAACGCGGAAAAATTTTCCGAGACGGAAGGTGATTGTACTGAGCCTAAACGGTCTATGGCAGGCTGACTTGGTGGAGATGATATCGTACGCTAAGCTAAATAAAGGATTTAACTACCTACCGGCTTGCATTAATGTCATGTTCAAGTTTGCTTGGGCCACTCCTCTTAAATATAAAACCGTTCTAGATGTTACCGAAGCTTTCAAGAAGATACTCTACGGAGTGACCACTCTCAGGAGCGACCGCCCCTAAAAATTTACAAGTCGCTTTAGGTAGTGAGTTCTACAATAAAGACTTCAAAGCGCTACTTAGGCACCATAACATCAACATGTACTCTACGTACTCTGAAAAGAAAGCAAGCGTGGTTGCACGTTTCAACAGAACGCTGAAAACTCGAATGTCGAAAAAATTAACCTGGGAAAGGAATTACAAGGAATTACCACAAAACTGAAACCTAGGGAAGTAACCAGACGTCACGAACCGTTGCTGAGACGAACTAGCCCTAAACAACTGCTGAAGAAACCTAAGTTCGCCGTCGGAAATAAAGTCAGGATTTCTAAAGTTAAACAATTTTCGATAAAGGATATTTCCAAAATTTTACCAGCGAAGTGTTCTTTATCCGTAAAGTGCAAAAAACCCAACCAGTTACGTATATTTTAAAGGACGAGTCGGGTGAACCGGTGCTCGAAGGTTTCTACGAACAGGAAATTCAAAAAATGCAAGTTCCAGATTTATTTATATTGGAGCAAGTATTACGCAAAAATAGGGGAAAAGACGGATAAATGCTTTATTTCTTTAAATGGAAGGGCTATGACTCCAAGTACAACAGCTGGACAGATAATATAGATAGTTTAGGCTGAATTCACGTGCCCATAAGCTAGAGTACTGACTGCATCATTGCAGACCCATCTCTTGTCGTCGTAGGGACTGAAAGCCAACTTGTGGATGGTGATGGTTTTTAGTTTGTGTGCCTCCGAACGAATGTAAGACCCCAGAGTTCTCACGACGCTATTATACAACAGCACATTCTTGTACGTTTCGTGCACCACTTGTACTGTTTTCTTTATGCCTTTGCAAGCCATTTTGTTCTTCTTATCCGATTGTAAAAAGCTGTAGAGCTTCGACTTTAAACCTACAAACTCGGAAATGAGGCACCCCACGCTCTCGACTTTCATCTTACCCAATACTTTTTTGTTGACGTTGAAGTGTAAGAAACGATCTTTTGGGTAGTCAGATGTGTCGAACAACGATGCATCTTATTCCATATCTTTGCAAATATCATCTGTTTCTATCGAATAACAAACTATCCGTGTCCATGACTAGGAGTTTTACATCTCTCTAGTCCGTACTTTTTCATCATGTAATCGTAGTGAAACCTGTAGGCTAATAACTTTGACAGTTTCAAGAAGCTAAACCCAACCATGATGGGCTTGTTCAAGATGATGCTTGCTGGCATCTTTGTACAAATGACCAATTCCTCGCTTAGAGAAGTGAAACTCGTGGTGCGGGGGTGAGATGCATACTTTATTTCTTTCTCTTTCGTCGTTGCTATCAAGCCGTTGTGCTCTTGCATTTGTTCTCTATTGTCTTACCGAAAATCAAATTATTTTGCAGTTTGTAGAGGTTTTTGTCAAAATCGTTACTAGCTGCTTGCCGTTTCTCGTTATTAAACTCTATGTAAGGTTTCAGCCAAGGGGCTTGCTTAAAACTGATTGCTCTGCATATTTTCTTGAGAACCATGCCGAGGGAGATGTAGTATTTCAAATTTCTATAGTGCTTTGTCTTTGAGTGAAGGTTAGTGGTTAGCTTTAGGCCTTTGCTGTACGTTAACCGCAAGTCCTCGATTTCCCGAAGGTTGAAAGGAGAAAGCATAGACTTTGTGATTTTCATGTGCTCCGAGGCTATTGGGAAATCATTGTGTGATGCATGAAGCATCTCCAGATATTCCACGGGCGCTTCCAATATCAGCCCCATATCACTTTATCACGTTACCAATTAACGAGTTTTATAATAATAATAATAATAATAAATAATAATAATAATAAAACCGTGTTTACCCAGCAAACTATTCTGGAAGGGGAATGGAAGGGGGTTGGTCCTCTGACACCGTTCTTATGCTAAATGGGGCGCTTCAAGAAAATGTGGAGGGGTTCCTGTGAAAGTCTAAATCGAAAGGTGGACAAAGAGTTAGCATTTACAGTCTCCCAACCCAGGGCATTCCAAATATGAACTACTCCCAATGAGAATAAGTTTCTTCGACATTCCAAACGAGCAGAGGGAAGGGAAAGTTTCCAATTATGGCCTCTAGTACGTCCTATGGTCCTACCCAAGTCAAAGAATGGTAAGGGAATGTCCAGCTGATGGTTGAGAATCCGGTAAGTTAGTATCAGATCAAATTTTATTCTGCAAAGCTCAAGAAGTTCAAGTCCAAGCATGGTAAGGCTGACTTGGTAAGGGGTATCACGAAGGCCTGGCATCCTCCTTGTGAAGCGCCTCTGGACCGCTTCAATGGAATCAATATCACCCAGGAGAAAATGTGACCAAACAGGTATTACATATTCCAGAAGTGGGCGGACAAACACCTTAAAAGCCCACA
Organism: Lithobius niger; assembly: GCA_023313725.1. Taxonomy (NCBI): domain Eukaryota; kingdom Metazoa; phylum Arthropoda; class Chilopoda; order Lithobiomorpha; family Lithobiidae; genus Lithobius; species Lithobius niger. The sequence goes on along the minus strand of JAHWFP010231686.1, from coordinate 60,826 downwards.
CTCGACTTGAAACACCTATCAACGATAGCTAGACATCTGTAGGCAGCAAAACAAATCTGGCGGACGTGGGAAGATGATTTAAGATCACCAGTAAACAATATTCCCAAATCTTTTACAGAATCACGAGAAGAGAGTAATTTATTGTCAAGAAAATAACAGTTTTTCTCGAAACAAGCACCAATATGAAAAGAGTGGCATTTGTTAACAGACAACGGGCATTGCCAGCATTTAGTCCAGCGGTCAACAGGATGGATCAGAGACTGAAATTGATAGGAAAAATCAGGAGAGGGGAGAGCAGCACCGACCTTTAAATCATCCGCAAATTTATGTCCGAAGGCATTGGGATTATCGAGAACAAGATCATTAAGGTAAATAACAAACAAAAGTGGACCCAAAGCAGATCCCTCGGGGACCCCACAAGGAATTGCCCGTGGTGCAGACAAGGTGTTGTCAATTTTGACTCTGGGTGTGGTTATGGAGAAATGCAGCTATCCGAGTTTTAGGGCCACCCAAAATACCACATTTCTTAACCTTGAGAAGTAGCTTACTGTGGACAACAGATTCAAAGGCCTTCATGAAATCGAAGTAAATAATATCTATATGAATCCCCAGGTCGAGGGCACCCGACCAATGGTCAAGAACAAGTAAGAGCTGGTGGGTAGATGATCTACCCGGCAGAAAGCCAAATTGGTCGTCACGAATCACTGAGTGTTACTTAAAAAACACAAGGATATTATTGCAGATAATGGATTCCATGATTTTACATGCATTACACGTAAGGGCAATGGGTCGGTAGTTTGAGGGGTGAGATGCAGACCCCTTCTTAAAAACCGGGACAACAATGGCCTGACTCCAAGTAGAGCGTAGAATGCCCTGAGAAAAGGAAAGGGAAAAGATTTTGGTAAGAGGGAAGCAGATTTCCGAACAAAGACTTTTAAGGAGAAAAGCAGAGAAACCGTCTGGGCCAATAGATTTACTGGGATTAAGCCTATTTAAAGCAGTAATAGTGCCTGAAATTTTAAAGGAAACCTGTGAGCAGGAGGATGAAACAACTGGGATGTTTACCATGGGGAAGGTAAGGTTGTTATTGTCTAAATCAAAGTTAGTGGCCAAAACCTCACTAAGTGTGTCAACCTTACTGCATGTTTCAGTAATGAAGTCGGTGCCCACCCTAAGGGGGGGGGGGGAGTGAGCGAGATGTGGAAGTGACCCTACGATAGTGTTTAAAAAGGACCGACAAGTTTCCCTTGCAAATCACCCTCCCATCTCTTTCACTAAACCAGGCCTCAGTGGCCAGGGAGTACTGCTTGCATGCTGTGTTGTAAGCATATTTGTTTATGGTAAACGGATTTTTTCTGAGATGTTTCCAGAGTTTAAGTTTGGTATTACATAGCCTGATAAGGTGTCGAGGAAAACGGTCAGCAGCAGCAAAAGCTGGATGACAAGGAAAGCAGGAGAGGGTTATGTGGCCTGAGAGGATAGCACAAAAACACGACCAAGCAGCTTCCGTTTAAAGAAGAGAGTCAAAAATCAAACCATCCCAATCAACAGACGAGAGAGACGATTTCAACTGGGCAAAATCAATTTTTCCCCTTGGTAAGTGAAGGAGTGGATTGCGTGAAGTCAATCCCCCAGCCCCACACTCCAAATTAACCGAGAAGAGAACAACACAATGATCACTGTTACCAAAGTGGGCACCAACGGTGACATTGAAGATAAGTCGTAGGTCGTGTGTAAAGATTAGGTCCAGAATGTTTTTCCCTCTGGTGGGATGGTTAACTAGCTGGTAAAGGTCCAGGGGGGGGGGGGGGTGAAAAGTTCAAGAAACAAACGGTGGTGAAAATCACTGGCTGTATTTATGGTTCCAATTAACAGAAGACAAATTAAAATCTCCCAGCACAATGTTGGCGTGCCCTGGGTTGAGAGAGCGTTCAATAAAGGAGCATAAGTTAACAATATCCAGATCGGATCTGCTAAGTGGCAAGTAACAGAGGATAAAAGTAAGGTTAAGATCTGGTGTCGTCGCAACGATACCCTCCACACTCTCAGCAATCTCAACCACAGCCAGAGGTATTAAGGATCGGTAAACCAAAAGAAGTTCCCCACCCCGACTACCCTGTCACGCCTAATTACAGAGTATGGGTACGGGCCAACCAACATAGCATCAGTAAACACTGGAATAAGCCAAGATTCCACAATAAAAATAAGATCATACAATCCACTAAAAATCAGCTCCCTAAAACAGCCAATATTACTAATTACACTACGCGCATTAATAAGCACACACTGAAGGTTTTCTGCTGTAGATGAAGGAGGAGGCATGGGATCAGATCCCCTTAGAGATTGGTGTATTCCTGTGGTGTCTGGGACTTCAAAAGTTCGTACTGGAGCACAGATGTACCCCTAGCTGTAATATGAATTCCATCTCTTGCCAGAAGATTGGGGTCTTCACAGACATAGCAATCCAGGGAGATAAACGAGAAGTTTTTAGCAACACAAAACTGATGCAGCAGGGAGTTCGTGTGGATGATCTTAGCGTCAATCTCCACGTTAAGTGGTCCCAGTCTTGGCAGTAGACCTACAACAGATATCTTTAAACCAGGGTTGCAAGCAAGGATAGACGCAACAATCCTGAATACGGAGACAGATGAAGTTTGGAGGTTCTTTAGCAACATCATTTGTACCAACACAGAGTACCAGGGAGTCCACCTTCTTACAGATGTCTAAGATAAAGTTCATTCTGGTCGATAGATCTTGGGCCCAGAGACCAGGGAAGGTCCAGGTTCCAGAATTACCATCAGCACCACTCCTAAGACCCCGAACGTGGGAGTCCCCGCCGATGGCCACTCATCTCTGGCATTGAGACGACATTTTCTGAATATCTTCCTTCCAGTTCAGATGGTCCCAAGGAAGAATAAATCTCTAGCTAATCGGAGTGGAACCAGAGGCAGGGTTATTAATATGCTTTTTTCTCTTGTGGTTCTGTATGGCACACAACCAGTCAACAGATGGAAAAACAGGAATGGCCCCTACACCTAGGCTTTTGACAAGAGGACTTGAGGAGAAAGTTTGGATGGGATCTGGATTTTTCTCCGAGAGAGAAGGAAGTTTCTTGGCCCACCGACCACGATGCATGGTAACATTTCTGTAGAGGGGAACAACTTGTGTGGAAGGCACCCGGGGCTTCACAGGAGAAACTGGAGAAGCTGTAGGGTGGCGATCAAGATGTGCAGAGGAAATTGTGAGGTCACCTACAGAAGTGGCAACAAGTTTAACTGAGATATTGAAAGTTAAATATCCTCGAGCTGGTCTTCCAGCACCCATTCGTCCAGTCGGTAGATACGCGCACATTACACAACCGTATAAGTTGTTGAAGTCCATAAATATGATGTAAGAATTCATTTTATCAGGGTCGAAGGTAGATGGTATATACGGGTTGTTGGCTTTAGCGTATCTTCTAGCTATAAACGAGACACCACCTCTTATACCCTTTTCTACCATAAGATGCATGTCAATATTAGTGAAGAGATACAAAGACACTACTGTCCTCTTGAGTGCCATGTCACAAGATAGGGAGGGTGTAGAAATGTAATGGGAGGGGGCCAATCTGTAACTAGCCAAACTCGTCGCTCTAAAGTTTTCAAAGACATCGACTAAAAGCCCGACGTCCGTCCACAAATACAGGTCGTGGTAATCTCCAAACGGTTTGCATTTGCCTAAATCCCAAATCTTCATCGCGCGTTGATAAGATTCAGAGCAGATCGCTCCTTTCAACAATGAGGCAAATGCCGACATGGGAGGTAAACACTTCTCCTCTAATATTTCTACATTTGTCAGGTATTCATATGGAAACATACCTTTTCGCCTAAGGCCTCGTACGAGCTCCACGGATTCACCCTCGAAAAGCTTGTCCATGATGCTAAAGCTATTTAAGTTCGAAGTTAGAGTTTTCAACGATGCCGTCATAAACTGTAGACTATCTATGAAAGTAAAACCACCTAGTTTCATGCTGCTGATTCTTTCCTTGTTCTTAGCGATGATCCTGACATTATGCAGAGTGTTCAAATCTTTAAACGAATTCAAAGCTTTCACGGCGAAATGACTGTCGTATTTTTCGAAATGAAGCATAACAACCGCTATGTTTTTGTTCAAAGTGTAAGCGAAGTTACACTTGCTATGCACGGCACCTCTAAAATCATTAGTAATGTGGTCGTGGCCTCGTACTTTCGTAAACCCATTAAACTTTTCTTGGGGAGGGGTAAATGCACCGTGTTTACAAAGATGGAACACCGCAGCTTCTTTGTACAGCAACCACTGCTCCGTGGTTAAACGTTTCATCCGTTGTTTGTGGGAATCCACATAAGCCACGATTTTTATCTGCTCCTCTAATATAGACTAGAAGAAAACCTTCACGCAGTCTACTCCTCTGTACAAATTTTCAGAAAACACTCCGCCTAAGTGGTCCACAATCACCTAGGCAAAACTGCAAGCTTGGTGTATGTGGTTAACTCTGGTGTATGTATCGTTTCCATTGCAACTGGAGACCGGATGCAGCACCACTTCAAAGTCCACTTAGGCAATGTACAACCTTTTGAGCTCGTTCTTAAAATTCCTTAACCGGATAACATCATTGTCGAGCAACGAGGTCTTTTGATACGGAACTCCCTTACAAGATGGTAGGTGGTAGTTTTCATACCTGAAACGATTTCGAAAACCGTGTAGGCAATGCCTGAAAAAATAGTTCAAATTTCTGTTGGGGGTTGTAACTCGCTATGAATTTGTTGAAATCTTTTATTGTCACGTAGTGTCCATTGAGAAGAAGCAAGTCAACGTGATGCTTACTTTCGAAACCAAAAACAGATATCGAAATGTTGTTGGCTTTTTCGAACGCCGTGATCTTGGATAAAGGGACTGGGTCCAACATACCAACAACTAACTCGTGCACACAAGGAAGGTAATGTTTCGTATCCCAATCATGTTGAGAAGATGGAACGGAGTGTATACTAGCCAACACGGCCCACAGAAAACATTTATCATCCTCACTACAAGGGCGAAACGAATCCTCACTACACGCATTGAGCAGTATATCGGGACCTAATTTAAGCTTGTTGGGGAAGGCTACGTAACCTTTCCTGCTAAAAGGTCTATAAATTCCAACGCATAGTTCGGTTTACACGCAGTGCTTGACAACCCACCCACTTCCTTCCACTGCAAACTGTCCAATACTATGCAGAATTTTATTTTACATTTCCGAGAGAACCTACTTGCTCCCCACTCTGACCAGGTTGGAATTGAAATAAGCTTTAGTAGTTTCCGTATTACCCATCGCTTCATCGAACAGAATGCATAATCCAATTTGAGCTTTTATGTTTACCATAAGCCGTCGACATTGTTTTATTAGATTCCAATATTTGTCCTCGTATTCTTCCAACAAAATTAAGGGCTCGTAGTACATTTCATTAGACTTAAATTCCCGCTTGAAAGTCAAGAAGCAGCTGTTGAAAGCATTGCGTACGAGATCAAATCCTCCTAAAGCCAAACTAAATGGCCTCACCTCGAGTTCGGTATCTTCAGTCACCTCCGTCTTGTCTTTCAAATCGTGAATCATGTAGGACAAGGCCCAGTAGATTCTAGTATCCTCTATTATAGGTAAGACTTGAGATCTGACGTTGTTTACTACCAGATTGAAATTTGAGGGCATTTGAGAAATTATTGCTTCCCTTAATCGGGGGTTGAGATTAGGAAAAGACAATTTAAGTCTGTTTTTTGAAGACTCTCCAATTTCCTTTCCACGTTGTTTTACAGCCCCTCCACACTTGTGCCGTTTATACGCGAGACTGTCCGAGTAAGTCTCACCGCACGATTTGCAGGTTACGTTACAGTTTCATTCATGACGCCTTTCGTGCCTCCGTTTATGTCTGTTGTTCCTGAACGTCTTTTCGCAGTATTGACATAAAAAATCTCATTGTCAGACATCTCTCGTTTTTTTCTTCGTCAATCATCGTTGGTCCTTTTTTTTTATTTTCCAAAACCGTCTCTTCGTTCATCTCTTCCGACGAATGTAAAATCCTGGTGTAAACCGTAGTTTTTGCTAAATCGGGAGAATACTTCCGACAAGCTTAGTAGGAATATGCACATCCAAACTTGATTTTTAAAACCGTGATCATTTTTTCCATCGCATCTATCGTGGTGCGCAAAAACTTCATCGTAAGAAGAAACGAGTCCTCCTCAATCGAGACACGTAAAATTTAACACGCAAGGCTTCTGCAGATAATTTTCCACCTCTTCTCGCGATAAAAACTCAACTTTGCATTTCTTGCACTGGAACACTGACTCGTACTTGGCAGACATAGCTGATATGAAGACTTACAGAATTATTCAAGCCTTTTATACCCACCGTGCTTTCTCCACGCGCTAGAAACCCTACCCGTAAAAATGAGCACACGGTCACAAATACCACCATTAAGAAAAAAACCTGCAAAAAATAATACTCAAATTGGAGTATTATAAACATGACAAAATACACAGGTTTACTGTAGGGCCTGTTCAAAAGGGCCTGTTATTCTTCAAATCCCTTACTAATGTGTGTTGCCAGCAGTTGTGATTGGAGACTGTTTGAGGGACCTTGCCGAGAAATGAAGTCCTAAGTTGAATGTTTTCATTGATAAGAACGAAAGTTAGAGGTTCGAAAGCAATCAGATACCGCCATAGTTTTAACTATAAGTTGCATGAAGTTGAATTGAAAATTTCTAGCATTAATAAACTGTAAGCTGTTCTGACTGAACGAATGCCAACCATGTTGATGTTGTTTTGTGATCTTGTCACAGGAAGGGGCACAGGAGGGAGGCAGGGGCTGGGTGCACGGCCCCTGCCTTTTTGCTGTTTTAAAAAAAAATGTACTCCATTTCGGTTTTCTGGACCGATAAACACTGGAGCTCCAGGCAGAGAAAGAGCCTAGAGCCCTAAAATGGGCAAAAAGTAGGCCAGGAGAGGGGAAGAAAAGGGCCATAAAAGGGTAAAAAAGAGAGAGAAACTTAAATAAGGGTAAGAAGACTGACAAGCAAAAAAAAAACGCTACGCAGAAAAAAAAACTTCAGCGTCCCTTTTACAAAGGTTTCCCATGCCCTCTCGGTGGTCTGTGCATGCTACTGGACCTTGTAATCCACGCCCCCTCTCCAATAAGAGGTTTCCTCAATATTATGTCGTCGGCTTAGGGATCAAAGATAAAGTTTGGTTCTGAACGTTTCACGACATCGGTTCACAAAACATGGGACAAGTCTCCCTCGCAGAAAAAGTAGAAGATGGGCGCCCTGGCACCAACCCTGTCGTGCTGATGACCCCAGACGCACTTTTCATAGCATTACGAGTGGTACGGGAAATCGGTTAACGGTCAGGGCTCAGATACTGGCCGTGTAAACATGATGAAACTCGGTGTTAGGGTAGCCCTCGTCCGTACACGCATTTCAAGCCTATCCCCACGTCCGAAATTCTTTGCTGCGTTTCCCATGTGTATGGGGAATTTGATTTCCACGAATGCAATTCCCAACTGCCTTTTTTAATTCGAGGTTGGTTTGGTTCTGGGGTTGCCACCAGTCACCCCCCCCCCCCCTTCTAATGATTCCGCCTTGGTCAATAATTAAAGGTAATCTTAGTCAAAGGTTTCCGGAATTTTTATTTGCAGTCTGCATTTTGTCGATGAATATTAGATACCAAAGTTACATCATTAAAACGAAAATGACGTTATACCCACGAAGGACAAAAGTGCATTACGCTACTGTTTTAATGCGTACCATGCATTACCCTGTCCAGACTAAATTATTATAGCTCAGTCTGCAAGTTATTGCATACTTAGAATGTCTCTACCCACATGCGAAGAATGAACTCGTCAACCAAGAGTGTCTGCCAGCTAAAATGACTTAATGCCGTAATGTCGTCGTAACAGCTTATCATTTACCCTACCTGCACTATGAAATAACATATTCGTCATTTCTGAAACCAATATTCATAAAACAATCGAATTCGCACAGCCACTCACGCCCTGAAGGAAGAAATCCATAAAGCAGCGTTAGCAGAGAAGCAAACATTTTTCTGTCTAAATTTCATTGTCCAATATTGTACGTAACAGCTCGTCCATCATTCGCTGGAAAACTTTTAACGCAGTTTTCATCTCGAACATAGCAAAACGAGAAGCGTGAAAACTGCCTAGGATGCCAAAGGCAGCTAGACGGCTATAGTTGTAATGTATCAAGGGGTACCCAGTTGACTTAAAATAAGATCAATGGATGGTAAGGGGTACGCACCTGGCAAGTAGTTCCAGTTGAGCACTCAGTAGTCAACCAAAATATGAAACTTACCATTCGGTTTCGATTTCAGGGAGGAGCATGGATTGTTTGACTTTTCAATTCGGCCCCTCAGCGAATAATTGCTAGATTACTTCATTGAGTTTTTTTTTTTTTTTTTAGTTTAGCTGGGTCTGCCGGAAATGGCCTAGTGTAGAATGGTTTCGTATCAATCACGTCGATGTGCAATTCAATAGTACGGCAATGACCTGGTTCGTCACGGAAAACGTTTGCATGTTTTGAAGAAAATTTAGAAAATGCTAATTTTTCGGATTCCTGAATGGGAGCTTTGTCAAGGTTGGACTGCCATCTGATATTGCTTGAGACGAATGAGCAAACAGGCGTGTCGACTAAAGACTGGAGGAATTTGTAACGTAGCTGAGGCAAGTCGTCATACCACTAGGACTGGTCTGAACTTGATTGCACCGCACGCACCCTCATCATTAAGTCGGTGACAAGGATGAACCGGTGGGGGAGGTTTTTACAGACGAAGAAAGAATGCTGAAACGCTTTACCTCGTAATTGGAATTAAGTGCTGCATAGCACAATGTAGTGATATTCTCGCCATTAGCAGTTAATAGTTCAAAGGATTGAACTTATTGAACTTAATTGTCATTTGATCACTCATGGATGCCACGAAATCGCTCTCTATTAATATGTAGCAACTCTCCGAATCCCAGACTGCTGTTGAGACAATCTCATTAAATGTTAGGGGGACGAGGTTTAAAGCCTGCCAATAACATGATTCTAAATATTAGAACAAACTCTCTCATCCAGACTCACGGGTGGGAGTTTTATAAGTTTCCCGACTAATTTCCAGTTCCAGGGGCCATAGGATTGTTTCCCATGTTTTACTGGTATTCCGGCATGTCGGGAGAGAAATGAGCCGTGTAGCCTAGTTTTTTTACAAAACCAGCACGTGAAGTTACGACTCTGGTTGTTGCTGTTGCGTCTGCCAGAAAAATTACAATTATTCATGTTTTGAGGAGGGTCCCCGGGTGTCGAAATATCGTTAAGTAGTTTGAGTTATGGGAGAATTTTAAGAGGTTTGATATCATTGCCTTGGGATAGAAGAAGGACAGCTTTGATAGTTCTGCGTTTGAAAAGGGGCAGAAAAAGTTGGGGTCCCTGATTCTTTTTTTTTTGGGGGGGGGGGCAGAGGGAAGGGGAAATTCACGCTTTTGTAGCTAGGATTATTTACAGGAAAGTTTGTACTGTTTGCGACTGGCACATGTATTTGAGGCTGCTGCATGTTCAAACTCATCCGTTTAAGATTTTTCAGTACAGCTTGCATATATTTTTGCAATCTAGTACCGAGGTCTCGAAGTTGCGATACAGACGAGAAACTCTGGGCAGAAAGCATAACTTGAACAGCTGGTGCCAAATTTGCAAAAACAATTCGGACGAACTCAGCATCATTGACTGGCTCATCTGCAACATCGTTCCATTTTAGGATACTGTAACAGCAAATGGAAACACATTTGGACATGTTGTGGTGCCTTGAAAAAAATTTCTAGAAAATTGTCTCCTGTAAGTTGGGATTGCGGAATTTTCGACAAATTGAAATTTTAAAACATGGCCAATAACCGTCTCGCTCTTCCTTCTAAATTGATGGGAATCCATCGTCGTAAGAAAATTTTTAAAAAAAAATTTTTTGGGGGGGAGGCATGTTTAAAGTTTGCATGACAGTTTTGCAATCTCGTAAAATGTCAGGCTCTTCCTTGTTAAATTTTTGTAAACTTACCTTGGGTACCCAGCTTTTGCGAAAGTCGTTATCAGCAGAGTCAGGAAATGAGGTACCGGTTTTGGGCATAGTGGGGGGGGGGAGGGGTGGTGTTGAAACTTCCTCAGCATGACGAAAATTAGCAGCGTTAATGAGGCACAAGTACTCTTCTCTCGGTATTGTTATGAAGTCAGCAAGTTGGCGACTCGAGCTAGAAGCCACATCACGATTTACTGGGTCGGGGGCCGGGTGTGCGGTTTGAATAAATCAAAGTCAACATCGAAAAAGGGAGTGGTTTTAATCTTCAGGGGAATCATTTCTCGGGGGTGGGGGGACGATATTAATCAAACAGATCCTTGTTTACAGGGTTACTCTTAGAAAAGACCTTATTAAATGCAGAAATGTGATTCATAGTGTCATATCAACGTCAAGCAAGAGGTGGGCCACCGTGCGAAGGGAACTGTTGCACATAAGTGGGCCTTGAACATTATGGGGCTGCTGATCTGCCGAAACGCCAACTTTCCGTTTAACAGCACATTGCTCAGGGGGGAAAGGTTGGCTCCATGAATCGGTGCTTCTTTAAGAGAAGTCAGATAACCTATTACTAGCATTTCAGATACTATGAAAGACTGGATCCGAATCATAAGACATTCTCAATATTCGGCGGCAACTACGGCGAGTCATATTACCTTGGTGGGAGATCCTTACCAAATTTTCGGCCCTGCTAATTGTAGTGCTCTCATCAGCGGTTGAAGAGTCGCTCGACCGCTCCTCGTCAATTGAGAAAAGTTGAGTAGCCATGAAAAAAGACAAAAGAGTTTATTAAAGATTTGCACAAAAACAGAGAATCAATCAATACACTTCAAACTGGGAGAGGTTTCTTTTTTCTTTAACTAACTAAAACGAGAAACTCCGGTGACGGGAAAAAAAACAATTTTTCCAAACTTGCACACCAAACACTTTTTTGGAAAAAATTATTTTAAAGGTTTTCCTTGCCCAATTTTTTTTCTTGACTGGGTTTTAACTATTTAGGGCTTAAACCTGTACCCTAGCAGAAACTTTTTTTAAATTTAAGCACAGTGGTCCAGAAATACAATTCTTAAACTGATTTTTACTGAGAGTTTAGGGGAGGGGACTAAGACAATTTTAAACTAAAGAGTTATAGAAATTAAGATTTTTTTGTTAAGACTTTCGTTGGAAATCTAACTCACCAAAAGAATTTTTTGTTTTAAATCCTTTGTTTACCAAATTTATCTGATAAAGAGATTTATTTTACAGCGAGGACTACTAATGTAAACATCACCTGCAAACATGTTAAACGTAAGAACGCCCAATAAGTATGGCCCTCACACAACGTTGGAGATGTGAATCATAGTGCATTTTTACCAGGTAAATGATATAAAAAATCTTCGTTCAGAGCTTAACAAAGGCGAGAAAAAACCACGAGTTCAAAAAATTTTTTAGTCAGTAATTGATTAAATTACCGGTTCAAAAACCGGACAAAAGTTTTCTATTGTACAGGGTGTTTAAAAAAAAACGCTACACGTCGATGTCGAATATTTCTAAGTCCAACAACCATTCCCCATCGCTATAACCCTTATCCATGACCTCAGTAAAGAAATCATGAAAGTTATTCCTGACCTCAGGAAAAAAAGCTTTTATTTGTTTTTCAAATAAGAACGCAAAAGGTAACAAAAGCATGTGAAAACCCTGATTGGTGGGGGGAAAGGGGGGAGGGGGCAAAACAAACAATAAAAGCCCCTAATTAGATTTCAAATAAAAAGAAAAAGAAACATTTATTTGGCTATCATATAAAGGCTTTTATAGTATTTGGATTCCAAATAAAAACGCAAAAGGAAAAAACGCATGCG
>JAHWFP010231686.1:37552-48883 GCA_023313725.1 Lithobius niger | reverse complement strand
TAGTATTTGGATTCCAAATAAAAACGCAAAAGGAAAAAACGCATGCGTCAACTCTGGCTGGTGGGAGGAGGGAGGGGGAACAAAATAAACCATAAAAGCCCCTATTTAAATATCAAGTAAAAAGAAAAAGAAACATTTATTTGGCTATCAAGCAAAATAGCTAAATAAAGGCTTTTATAGTATTTGGATTCCAAATAAAAACGCAAAAGGAAAAAACGCATGCAGCAACCCTGGCTTGTGGGAGGAGGGAGGGGGAACAAAATAAACCATAAAAGCCCATATTTAGATTTCAACTAAAAAGAAAAAAAACCATTTATTTGGCCTTAAAGCAAAATAGCTAAAATAAAGGCTTTTACAGTATTTTGATTCCAAATAAAAACGCAAAAGTAACAAACGCATGTGGCAACCCTGGTTGGTGGGGGGGGGGGGGGGGAACCAAAACAACTAATATGTGTATTTATTTTTAATTTCAAATAGAAAGAAACACTAAAGCATTTATTTGGCTTTCAAATAAATTAGCTAAAATAAATGCATTTACACTATTTCGATTTCAAATAGCAATTCGCAAAAGGAACGTATCCACACCTTAGACGAAGATGATCCTGATCGATACATTCAGTTCTGTGAGGAATTCCTAGATTTCAAATAATAAAAAAGCAAAAGAAAAAGCAGATGTGCCCCCCGGGGGGGGGGGGCGGGGGAGGACTTTGCCACGGTCTCTCGTCCCATTGCAGGGCCAGATAGGCTAGCCTCTAGAAGGCTGACGTTTGATATTTTGTTTCAAACCAGTAAACGTAACGTAAATTATAATCAGATTCCCAGTTTGGTCCCCTTATCTGGTTGGATAGATTGACCTGGTTGAATCTGTTCAGCGTCGATTCACGAAGGGAATTCGTAGACTTAGAGAATTATCATTCAAACAGCGCCTAGAGAGCATTGGTCCTGAATTACTTAATTCTTACGTACAAAATTCTTCATGGACTGACAGTCGTCGATCCCCCTCTCTTTGACCTGGCTACAGGTAAACCACATACTATAGGACATAACTGGAAGCTTGTCACGGAGAGGTCCCACCTGGATCGTCGTAAACATTTTTTCTCGGCCCGTGTGGTCCGTGTCTGGAATGCCCTTAGCCCACTTACCGTAAACCAGCCCACTGTGCAGGGATTTCGAAGAAAGCTGAGTGCTAAAAATCTTCTGCCCTTTCTGAGGCGCCCATTGACTTGTTCAGGATATAGCCCATGCAGTTTGTCAGGGGTACTATAACTATTACTCAATTATGTCTGCGTCTTCACTCCAGGAATCGTTTAGATCTTCACCTAAATCTTGATAGGCTTGCATTTCTTCCCCCCTTGGTCATCGCCCTTTTTCTTTCATTTCCCACCCTAAGATTTTGCATTACTAAAGTTTGTTGGGCAGGTGGTGTCACGCCTTGCGAATGCACTCAGCTCCGTATTATGAATACTGATAGCTGTTTCGTTCGACTGATCTTCATCATACCCACGACGCAATGTAATCTCAGTTAGTCGTGAACTCAAACTCACCTACTCGCGTCCTAATACGTCATTTACTTACCTACGTGTCCTTTTTGCACCATATTCATATCGCGTGTCGTCATCACCTGTAAGAAAATAAAAACCTAGATATAATTAGTTGCAAACCTTTAGGATTAAATGTTTGCCGAGACGTCACGGCGATGGTCAGTATGGGAAGTTGCTAAATGAAATTAATCACTAAGCATTTATTTATATTTCCTGTTTGCTTTTTGCTGTAACTGGTGATCATAAAATCTTAAGTCAATCGATCACCTGTTACGCAAATTTCCTCTCGCCCCATATACCCTGCTCCGATTGGGTGAAAAGTGTCATTCATCACGATCATTTTCTGGCTGTGTGTTCTCCACGTCGCCTCGTCTCTCTGCTGGTTAGCAAGGGTGTTAGCCAGAGTGTTGCTTTTAATTTTAAATGAGGTCACTAATTTTAACAACGTTTTAATTAGTTTAACGTATGCTGCAAAAGATATCGTTGGATTTCTCGTCAGTCCTTCGCCATAGAGCCCAAGAAATTCTCGTAGCCCAAACCCAGTTTTTCAAGAACTATCGGCCTGTTCACCATTGCCTGTGTCTGGAAATTTGCTAAGGCAAATAGAGATCTTCGTATTTTCTGTTATGCCAGCGATTCCATGATAATTTGATACCGAGTGGAATTGGAAACTTGGTTTTTTTCAATCATGCCCTCATGAAGGTTAACTAGGCGGTGCGCTGGGTTTGAACCCTGGTAATTAGGTCTTTAGTTTGGGTTCGAAGACTCGAGTTTAATTTTTGCGTTTTCTTCTTCAACCTCATTCTAGTGCTGATTAAAATGTGCCCTATTACGGTAGAATTGCTAACCAGGCTTCACGGTCCTTAACTAAGATTGTGGGTTCGTCTCTTGAATAACCGAAGGATCTCCGGTTTATTCCTTATTCACGATTCTCCTCCACTGATTCCGTTACGTGATGTTTCCCTTCTAACGCCATTCAACTAAAATTGTTCCGAAACGAAAAGCTTTATTCAACTCCTCCCCCTTGTATTCCGTCACGTAATGTCGAGGGGTGGTTGTCGAAAGACCTTAGTCTACACGATACCTGGCTTCTTCTGTATTTCGTTGCGAGACGCCTAAATCGTTGATTCTTGAGAAAAGGTTCCGTCACGAGACGTCATTCCGTGTGCTGTAGTATTCCTTGGTCGTTGTCTGGTCTTGGGCGTCGTGCATGGCAATTCTTCAAATTATTTAACATCACAAAATCATAAAACCTGTATTGTTTATTTTTTGTATAACAACTACGTTAATTTTGATAATTTTAACTTGTAACTAGAGATTTTAATGAAAATACTTCGTTAAGCTAAAGGTTTTGGTCAAGTGTGGTTCTTCCTCGATGCTTGAGTTGTGAATCAGTGTGGTGCAGAGTTATGATTTTTGCTTAACTTTAACTAAAACGTCGGTGTCTAGTTCAATTGTGGCCTTAAAACCATACCTTTGAACCCGGGACCTCTGCATAGAATCACCCCTAGATTTTTAATGTCATCTCCCATGCTGTAAATTTTACAAGGGAACGTATCGTCTCGGCCTTAACAACCAACTAATAGCTATATAATTGGGATGTCTGTCCGGTCTTGAACCGGTTACTTTTTATTTTGAAACTAATTATACAGGGTGTTTAAAAAAACGCTACACGTCGAATTTTTCTAAGTCCAACAACCATTCCCCGTCACTATGACCCTTATCCCTGACCTCAGTAAAGAAATAAAGAAAGTTATTCCTGACCTCAGGAAAGAAAGCTTTTATTTGCATTTCGAATAAGAACGTAAAAGGTAACAAAAGCATGTGATAGCCCTGGTTGGTGAGGGTTGGCCAGGGAGGGGGGGGGAGGGCAAAACAAACATAAAAGCCCATAATAAGATTTCAAACAAAAAGAAAGAAAAAACATTTAATTGGCCATCAAGCAAAACAGCTAAAATAAAGGCTTTTACAGTATTTGGACTTCAAATAAAAACGCAAAAGGAAAAAACGCATGTGGCAACCTTGGTGGGGGGGGGGGAGGGGAACAAAACAAACAATAAAATCCAATCATTAGATTTCAAGTAAAAAGAAATAAAAACATTATTTTGCCATCAAGCAAAATAGCTAAAATAAAGGCCTTTACAGTATTTTGATTCCAAAATAACAATGCAAAAAGAAAAAACGCACGTGGCAACCCTGGATGATGGGGGGAAGCCACTTGTACGGCGACAGTACAACGTAGCTTCTGCGGCCTCTTATCCCTGATACCCTGTAGAAATCGAATCGCCCAATCAGGACAGTACCCAGGAAATTTTATGTACTGCCGCACTAGAATTAAAACGAAGAGTGACCCCCCCTGGGTCCACAAAAAAATAAAGAAAAGAAAATCCCATTCGCCACAATTAAAAAATATTTACCCACAGAAACAATTGCAAGTAAAATTACAAGTAGAGTTGCAAATTTAAAAAAAAATTAAAGCAAATCCCTGTGCAACTGAATTTTATTTGAAACACACTTTTTTTCTGTCGAGCGTAATGTAACCATACGTAAACTAGGAAAAAGGTCTAGGCAGAGGATGGCGCTTCGTTGACATTGAAATTGTATTTCTTTTTTATTACCGTTAAGCTTGTTTTTTTAACATCACTAGTATAATTTGTTATCACTTTTTTTAAATTAACAATCAGCACGATTTATTTTACGATTTGTTCAACAATTTAACTGTGCTCCTGAAACTGACGTTTCGAAATAATGTAACCATTTTAGCGTGTTGGGCTTACAATTTTGTTGTTATCTGGCAAACAAATTTTAAACGTAATCATTAACTGCTTCCAAACAGTAAGTTTTATACATAAACAGGTCATTTTCACGTCGTTTAGGCCTACAGGAACTAGAAAGAATGCTCTTTCATTTGAACCTTAACCTTTCCACGCTACATGATTCTCTGGAACTGAACTTAGGAAGAATTTGTAAACAAAAATCAACGCTATAGTCCACTAGTAAAGGCCTCATCGTGTTTCGTGCTCTTCGGCCCAGTAGGTAAAACCCCCGCCCGTGCGGGTACTGCGGGGGTGGTGGTTACAGCCCTGCGCCCAATGTACACACTGAATTAACAACTAGCCAGTATTCACATCTAATCGCTACACCACTTGCTGCACAAAAGGCCTAGTAACGTTATCCGACAAGAGTGCCCAGTTTATAGTACTGTACTTACTGTAATTGGCTGAGTTTAATTACCGATTTAGTACCCTTGGTTAATGCTGCATGTTGCCCTTCAGCGGTACTGCCGTTGCACGCAAAGTTGTGAGTCATGTGACCTGATGTCTCCAGGGCATGCACTATTGTGTGATGTGTAGTATACTGTATACTGCTTGGTCCGTACACTTGGATGTGACAGTAGTTAGGTGCATACAACCTGATATGTATCATTCGATACAGTTTGTCCTTTTTGTATTCGCTTCCTACGATACCACTCGTTCTTTTTGTATTCCATAACGACATGCCATGCATGAACCTACACCAACGTATCAATATTATTAAATGGTATTACCAAAACGATATGATATCAGACGTTTTGGTGAGGTGGCAGGCTATGTTACTTCAGCCACCTCCATGCCGGTGTACAGTGGCACATTTGGTGAAGAAATTTGAAACCACAGGTTCTGTGGAAAACCAACATAAGGGCCATTTTGGCCGTAAACGAACGGCACGAACGATTGAAAATGTCGCCAAGATCCACAACGCGTTGCTTGATGAACCAACGACGTACCAGCGTCAGTTGGAACGGCAAATGGGTGTGTCACTGCCTTCAGTTAATAGGCTGATTAAGGGCGTAGGCTTGAAGGTGTACCGTCCACGCCTTAAACGAAGATGATCCCGATCGACGCATTCAGTTATGCGAGGAATTCCTACATTTCCTTGCAGATGATCCACAGAATGTGGAACGGATATTAGACTCCGATGAAGCCAAGTTTCATCTGAATGGCAGAGTTAATCGTCACAACTGCATATTTTACAGTGATGATAACCCACACGTAACTATTGTGGCATTCATGCCGTCACCTGGCATCAATGTTTGGGGAGGTATATGGGCTGGGGGAGGGGGGGCATTGGACCATTCTTCCTTGATGGAACAATCAACGGTGGCAGTATATCGTTAGCTGCTAGAAGACAGGCTTCTGCCAGCTGTAAGGGAAAAGTGTCCCGCAGATATTATTTTTCAACTAGATGGTGCATTACTGCACTATGCAACACAGGTGATGACCAATTTCCCAACAGCAGGATTGGTAGAAGAGGTGCGATGGAATGGCCAGCGCGTTTGTACAATCTGACTCCTATGAACTTTAGTGCGTAGGGAATAGTACGGCATTTGGTGTACATTTAACCAGCCCAGGATATTACAACACTGCAGGTTTTCATTACTGCTGCATTTGAGACATTTACTCCTGACTTATGCAGGAGAATATGCTCAGATGTGGTGGGTGTATCATTGCTTGAGGAGGACAGTTCGAGCACCTTCGTTCGTGATTCATCACCTGGAACATCTTCCTTTGTCTCTAAACCTTAATGATGGACTTAATATAATAATAATAATAATATATACTTTCACCACTGTGAGTGGTAGGACTTCGGAAGGGCGGTAAACCACTGACACCGAGCCTAAAAGAGACAGAAAGCAACACGTAATTGCGATAGTGATTGCGAGAAAACTACGTCAAGATGACGTTCGAGGCGAAGCCGAGACGTCATCGCAACGTAGTTCGAGCGGATTGGCCATGTGAGGGATATCGCCCATCGGCTCATAAATCCCATACAGTTTGTCAAGGGTTCTATAACCAATTTATCGTACGGTCTGTAACTATTAAAACGAAAAACAAAATTGGTGGGGTAAGAAGCTGTGTTAGTTTATGCAAACTTTGTGTCGTCACTTTGTTTTGCCTCAGTCAGATTTGCGGCCAATACCATTCGAGCGAAATGAGGGTGAGCGGAGGTAGGCTATATGTCTAGAGGGAGATTTTTTTAATCGTATAGGAGAAACACGTTTTTGTTTTTATCTTGGCGCACATCACGGAAATTTCATCATATAAAAATTACGTCGTACTCCTTAGGTTCACGTAAGTGGTGTTTTAAATTTTTTTAAATCATGTCATTCACGTAATGAGTCGTCCTTCTTCAATTTGCATAATGTGTTTTCTGAACAGTGGGTTCTTCGCGTTTGTCATTCTCTGTCATTTCATGGAAGTAGTATCTTACATCTTTGGTACCTTGATTTGGACGACAGCGAAGATTAATAGTGCTTAATAATGCGCAAGAAAAGATTCGGCATTCAACTTTAGTGTCACTGCGGACCATTTTACAGGCAATTCAGAGGCAATTATTCCTGCAAACAGTTATGTGCTAAAGTGTGGGCAGGCAGTTAGATTGTTGTGGGTGTATTTTTATTTCGGGGTGGGGGATAGCGTAATGCTTCATTTTGAGGGATGAAATTTCATGTATAGTTCGGATGTTATTTCAGTCGGTGTTTTCTAAAAGCCAACACAAGTCCACGCAATTTTTTTTGATTTAGAGTTGCCAGCTGGTTTCTTTTTTTTTTTGGGGGGGGGGGGTTTAATGATTATTTAAAGTATTCAATTTTCTTGTCTGTGTTTCGAAATGTAGAACTGCTTTATAAAACCATGTGCAAGTTAATTTGCTTTTATTTTGTTGCGTAATAAAAGAGCACGGGCGTCAATTTTTTTTTCAAACAAGGAACGAAGGTGGGCTATGATTTTATTTTGTAGCAAACATTATTTGGAAATTTTTGGTTGACATAAAAAAATCAAATTAATTCTCGCATGGGTTTTATTAAGGAATTCGACCTTATGATAGTATTGGCAATGTCTTATCACTACACTACTGTGCACTAATGTACACTAAAGTGTGGTGATATGGGATATATCGCTGTGCATTTTTTAGCATTGTGAAAGGTAGGGACCGTATGATAATCCGTCTTTTTCGGATGCAGGAGAAAGTCTCCTCACCCCCTCAGGTTAGCAATTTCAGATATGGAAAATCGTTATAGAACTGATACGTTTATCGCTGATTTTTGTAATTGGGCAGATGCTTGCCCTATGCCAAATACCTTCCAGCGAAAAGTGTTTGAACAAATGTAAAACTGTTTACAACCGGAAAACCATATTGGAGTTAATCACACCACACAACGTGATCATGTTCCACAACAGGATGAAAATCATTACACTCAACGCCTGTCACCACTAACAGACGAATAAATTGTGCTGGCTGTTTGAGAGCTTGACAGAGCACGACATCGTCATTAGCACTATCTTATAGCTCACAGAGACGTGAGGTGTCCGTATGCTTTGGCGACAACCGGTTGAGCATGAACCTGATGTGGTAGTCCGGAGGTATCAGGAAGCTCAGCGTGTACACAGTGTGCCACCATCTATGTCCGGGAATGCTGGACATAGAAATGTGCACAGTCGGACTAACCCAGCTACCTTACCAGGGAAGGAGGAAATGATTTTTCAAGGCAAGATTTTTTTACAGAGACCCTTTTAAGGGCTCGGCATTAAGTATCATGAAAATTGAATCAGTGCAGAGATCATTTATAACAACTTTACGGGGTTGTTACAATCTGTCTTACCAACAATGTCTAAGTATCTTCACCTTGAGTCCTTGAAAATAGGCGTCTAATAGCAGACCTATGCTTAACTTACTCTATTTTAGGTGCGTTTACCGACATGAACCCTTCTCACTCTTTTAATGTTCGTGGAAATAGCTATACCAGAGGCCACTGCTATAAACTAACTGTTGCAAAGACTAAACTAGATTGCACTAAGTACTTTTTTTGCAAACCGTGTGGTTGGCCCGTGGAACTCATTGCCATCCGAGCTGGTGACAGCAAGTAGCATACACCAGTTCAGGCTGGGTCTCCGTAGGTTGGATTTGTCTGTCTACCTCAATTGTTTATAATAAGTTTAGCATTTAGCTTCTTTTGTTATCCTTTGTTTGAAACAATAGCATTTGCCCTCCGAGTCGGCAAATTATTTATTTGCCATGTATTTCTTTCCCTATTTTAATAATTTGGGATAGCGTATCCAATGATGTCCCTTTCTGTATTCCCTTTACCTGTTTTAATTAATATTATTATTATTATTATTATTATTATTATTATTATTATTATTAATAAAATGAGCAATAAAAATTGAGCAATAAAATTATTATTATATTATTATTGTAAGAAAATTACAAAATCATGTATTTACTTAATTTCCAGTAAATTAAATAACCTTCTGTATAACTCTTTTGTAATTAAAATTAAAATAGCATATCACTATTTTATGGCAATCCAAATTTGGTGTGCTATGCAGAGAACTTAAAAAATGAACAAGAACTAAAGAAAACATATTACCAACAGCTTAACCATCAAGGTATTACTCTACAATTAAAAAACTATAATTGGAAATACCTACAAACAATTAGTAATCCTAATGACATACACAATGAAATTGAAAAAGTGGTAAAAAAATATATATATAGCAAGAATACGATAACAAAACCCTATAAAAATATCAAAAAAATGAAAAATAAGCAAAGACAAGAATGGATGAACTTGGAACTGCTAAAATTAATCAATGAAAAAAAATAAGTTATGGAACACTATTTCCAAAACTAAATTTCCTAATGCAAAAGACTTCGAAAAATACAAAACCCTTAAAAAAAACTGCAACTAAACAAGTTCAATTGGCTAAGATAGACTATGACAAAACTTTTTTTGAAAGGAATAAACATGATAGTAAAAAAATATGGGATAAAATCAATTCAATATATGCTGGCAAAAAGAAAAACAAAGGTAATCTTGATAAACAACTAAAGAAAAATTTTCATGACATTGATGATCAGATTCTATGCAATAACTTTGCCAAACAATTCAACCAATAGGTCCCACATCTCAAATTACAAAAAAACAAAGAAAAAACATTACATAATAAAGATGTTGAAAAAATTTTTCTAAAATTAAAAGTGTTAACACTATTCAAGTGCTAAAACCAACTAAAGGCGATATTATTTCAATTGTGGTAAATCTAAAACAAAAAAAATCTTGCAGTCATGATGGCTTCCTTTTAGAATACTTTGTTAACAGTAAAGAACAAACTGCAGAATTTATGAAAATATTAATTGATGCAATTATTGATACAGAAATTTAACCAGATAACCTAAAAAAGCAAATTGTAACATCTATTTATAAAAAAAAAATGAAAAAAACATGCTTAGTAATTATAGACCAATTGCTCTACTTCCTATTCTTAATAAAATTATTGAAAAATACTTTGCTAACTGTGTATATAAATTTCTAAATAAGTTTCATCTAATAAACAAAGCTCAATATGGATTTAGATAGGGATTTGGAACCATTGATAGGCTTAGTTTCATTAACAACAAAATACTTAATGCATTAGATAAAAGCAGTCATATCGGTTTAATTGCTATTGACCTAAAAAAGGCATTTGACACAATTGACAATATAATTCTATACAACAAACTTTATAACATGGGCATACGTAGGAAAATGCTTAATATACTGGCAAGTTATATGAATAATAGACAAAGCTGTGTACAAATTGCAAGCACACAAAGTGAATGGTCCAATGTACAGTTTGGAGTACCACAAGGGTCAATCCTTGGCCCACTATTGTTTATTATCTATATCAATGACATTACAGAAGGAATACATAAAAGCAGCATCATCCTATATGCTGATGACATTCTATTGATATCTTTCAATAAGAAACAGGATATAATGGTTAAACATTTACAAACAGATTTTAACTCTATAAATCAATACCTAAAGACCAACGAACTGTATATCAATAATGAAAAGACAAAATTTTTGCATATAGCAACTTCACATACTAAGATAAAAAAAATGCAATATTCATTCTCATGGAGTCAACTGCGTGGAAAACTCGAAATGTACTAGATGCCCAGCAATTAAACAGGTATCTTCATTACGATATCTTGGACTTGAAATTGATGAAAATTGGAAATTTTATGGACATATTGAAATACTAAAAAAAAAAGTCAGAAAAATTATACCACTTCTTTCTTTGGCTAACAACTATTTTGGACTTGAAGTGAAGAAAATTCTTTATGAATCTTGGATATTATCACAAGTGAGATATGCAAGTACAATCTATGGGTCAACCACTGAAAACTACATTGAAAGACTCCAAAAAGTAATGAATAAGGCAACGAAAGCGTTATTTAGCACTACATATAAAATGTCGACAAAAGAAATACTTAAGAAATATAACCTACTAAATTTTAAAATGCTTTAAAATGCAATAATAACGAATATTTTTTTTGATAATACATATCGTATTAGAACTATACGACAAGTAAGAAACCACTCGGCATGGCTCCAAATACCGAATTGGAGAAACTCGTATGGTAAAAGACGACACGAATTTTCCATACCAACTATACTAAATGAAATTCAACTTGAAATTAGAAAACTCTAACTAAATTTATACCACGGCTGTGACGTCACGCTAACTCAACGCCATGCTAAATTTCCGTTGGTTAAATCCCGTTAACCAACACCGGAAGTGTGCGTCATCGCAAAAAGTGTGGGTTATCAAGTTACCTCACACTTTTGCCGATAATCAACACTTTTGCCAATAATCCACACTTTTGACACTTCCGGATCACGCGACCGGGAACACACACCAACGACCAAATTACATCGTGAAAAGAAAAACGTAACGCAATAAAAACGCACAAAACTTAATTA
>JAHWFP010231686.1:0-27552 GCA_023313725.1 Lithobius niger | reverse complement strand
CCCACTGATGGCACTTTGGGTATTTCATTGGGGTCCATGGCTGGTTCGATTTTTACTGTTAAGAAAGACTTGTGTACCAAATTTATGTTTTCTGCTAAATTTCTGCAAAAATTTGTTACTCCACTTAATGATTTCTGCCCAGTGCTCTACAATAATAATTGCTCTGCCGATGCGAATACTGCAGTCACATCAAAATCGTGTTCAAAAGGCCCTGATCGGTGTTAATACCTACATTTTGAGCTGTACAAATTGAAAATTGGTTCATTGGTTCGATCTCTAGGTGGGAGCAAAAGTTTTAGCCCATTTGGCTTTCCGTGTCAAGAATATTGTAGTTACGTTAAAATAGCCTGCGAAAGGCCCTAGGCCTTGTCCATACCTACGTTTTAAGCTATAGAACTTGAAAATCGGTTCTGTGGTTCGATCTCCAGGTGAGGACAAAGAGTCCCAACAGCAACATTAATGATTTCTGCCCAGTACTCTGCAATAATAATTTTATTATATTTTTGGCGGAGCGAGCGAGTGAAGCGAGCGAAGCGTAGCTTATAAAGAACACCAAATTGCAAAATGTTGGTCCGTTGGTTGCACATTTTTAGTCTGGGTGGAGCCCAAACGAAAGATCGGATTGGAATGAAATTTGGTATAACGTTTCATACCCTTATTAGTATTGCTGAGCCAAAATTTGCCGTAAATCGAACTATTATTACTGTAGAAATAAAAAATTTTCTAATTTATTTCTAACACTTACCATTGTAAATTTGGAATCTTGAATAGTTAAGGAATTCCGACGAAGCATTACACAATGCTAATGGTAGTCAAGTGAACTTTAAAAAAACACAACAAATTAAATTTTGGGTGCTTCTTTCTAGCTAATGATCTTTTTCGACGTAACTCAATGAAATAGTACCATTTGACCGTTGCATTTAACAACTACAGGAACAAACGCAACCATAAAAAAAAAAAAGGATTACATTAACGACACACGTTAGTTCATTTGAAAAAAGAATGCTTGGAGATTATTCAATTCAGCACGGCAACGATATGGAGTCTAGACTAGAAATGGGAATGCCGAATATGAAACCTGAAATCGTCGTATCAAGGCCAAGCGATATTATAAAAGGATAGTTACATCAGCCGAAACACGAAAGCAAGAAATACAAAACAATAAATGCCTGCCTATCTCAGTTTATGGATGCCGGGTTGCCATGGTAACGTGAAGCTTCGAAACCAAAAACCGTGTTGCATCGCATGAAGCATTAGGCCTAATCTTGAACCACTGTTGTAAGCTGCTACTTACGAAATCAAATCGGAGATAAATATTAGGCCTAAACGCTAAAAATTAGTCCTAAAACTTAAAACTAGGTCTAAAAGCTAACACATTTTTAACCT
Source organism: Lithobius niger (assembly GCA_023313725.1). NCBI lineage: Eukaryota > Metazoa > Arthropoda > Chilopoda > Lithobiomorpha > Lithobiidae > Lithobius > Lithobius niger. Next base: position 26,166 of record JAHWFP010231686.1, on the reverse strand, counting down.
AAATTGTGATGGTTATTTCTTTTAGATTATATAATAGAGATCGCTGTTGCAATGCGTGATAGAGGTGTGTGGCTCAACATTTTCGTTGGTGGCGGTGTCAAGTCTTATACCAAAGCTAATTGTGAACCTTTTGAATCTTCTGACTATTGTTAAAAACTATCGTACTTCTTTAGTTTCTTTAGTGTTGGCTGTGAAAAGAGGCTACAAATAACTAAACAAAAACTAAATACTGGAGCAAGCGAAAGCTTGTTAAACGTAAATTTGACACGTAGCATAGGCCAGGCCGGCGCTAGTGCTCGGCAGCGACAAGAAAAAATCCCCCCCCCCCTCAAAAAAAAAATGACTTTTTTAACCTCGCCTTTTTTATTCCGACATGGTCATGCCTACATTAAATTTTTCTTGCTTTCGATCGAGCCCAACGTTCTATGAAAGACTTGTAGCCACACTTTCTGGCCAGATCACACTCAATCGAGAGCAAGGCTAAACCACTCAGTATTTCTTGCTTCATAGTGGTGCGGAGATAGTTTTTGATTCGAGTAGTCGAATAATCACAAACTGAATTACAATTTATAATTTTTGTTTTACTAAAATTCGCCACCCTCTCCAATTCGCCCTGGTGCACCACACCTTCGCAACCCCCTTTCTGCCGACCCTGGCATAGGCCTATATTTAAAAAAATTCTAAAAAAAGAAAAAGGCCAGCAAAAAGCAGCAGTATGTCACACCAAGAGGCAAACAGCCCAACTTAGTGGTATCGTCATTAAAATAAAAACTGAATATAAGTTTGAAATGAAGATCCGTTCGCTCCACCTACAATAGGCCCAAAGCCTGTTTCCTATTATGTAGAGGTGGGTGTTCTTTAGCCTAAGCAAACCTTTAGGGGATGGATGGTAGATGTAACAAGCTTACATGTACGTAATACACAACTCACGTAGTCAGCGCTCCATAGTGCACCTTGACGTTATACATAGCTGTTGTGCACGCTGGTCAAGCTCCAACAGCCGGGAGACGAGTGAGTCCTATTGTTCAACCAGTTAAGACCGGATCGCATCTGCCAGCCAGTTACGTGACGCAATGCCTCAATCAAGAGTCTATTGTTCTCTCCGGTATAAAAAAAACGATAGCTGGGGACTACTTCGTCAGTTGGTGTTGGGGGTTCTAACCTGCAAGTTGGACCTCCCGGGCTAATAAGGGCAGACCAAGGGAGCAACTTCGATTTAGTGCCTAATGTGTAGTGCTATGTGTGCAGTCCTTTAGCTCTATGGTAAGAGATGAATTAGGAGTGAGCATTGTGTCTTGAGAATATTCGTCCACCTCCTTAGCAGACACTTACATCTATATTCCTTTAAATAAAACCCAGGTCTAAAATAAATCCAGCTATTTCAATATTTAACAGGATGTTGTTTTGCTGCATCACCTTAAACCGTGCCTCGTTTGCTAATCAAGCTTCTTCCAATCAGGAGTGGCGTCAACGCACGCAAAGATCAACAGTTGTTTGTCCTGATTCCCTGGACAATTTACGACTCTACCATGCTAATCGTTTGTTACTATAATCAGTCTTTCACGGCAATACACTTGTGTGTTACACGTCGCAACGCTATTGACTCTTTAACCCCTGCCGCCCTATCTACTCTGTGGCGTTTCCTTTCGTATCTGGCTGCAACAGCACAAGAACGTGAAACAATAAATCCTCAGGTGGATCGGGTTATTTCAGGTTGTTTTATCGCACAACTAGGCTAAGAAGGGTTAGGCTTTGCCTTTCAATTAGTCCTTTGTTTTCCAGTTGGAATTATTCCGCATAAAAGACTGTGTTAATAGCACTGTTTGCGTCCAACTCGTCGTCTCGTGTGCCACAAGAAGACGGAGCCGTTCGTAATTGAGGTTGGGCGTTGGTTACCATTTGCAGCCCCGGCGAACGACTTGATTTGCATTTGATTTGGTGCTGACAAATTGAACCTCCTGAAGCTGGCGACGAATCTTAAAACCATTGCACCAAGTCGTTTAATTGGAAATCCCATACATGAATCAACCCAATACAAGATTAGAACGATTACAGCCGGAGATAAAACGCAGCTATAAATTGAGCGCGTTAATGCGTCGTTTCGAATGAAGACGGAAGCGAATTTTAGACGAAGTTAGTTGAATTAAGAAGTTGGTTCTTTGTTCGTTCAAGTGCTGTGCTTGAAAAGACTAACAAATTACAGTGCTGTACATAAACATAAGCATTTTTGCTTCTACTACAAGGATGCAGTAAAGTAAAAAATGTCTAACTGGATAGTTGTGTTTGTTGTGATGTAGCAGCTCCCGACTCTCAAATGCGAAAAACATTCCACTCCCTTCCAGAAAACAGTGTAATTATCTCAACGAAACACCGCGATTACACTTTGGGGTTTCGCAGTACCACCCTCGCCAGTATTGGTCATGGTCTTGAGTGGGGTTAGTCATTGGTTCCGGGTTGATGGTGTAGTCCCATTGCAGTGTCGTGTTAACAGGTAATAATTAACAGAGAGAAGCAAAGCCTTAGGTCTGATACTCGACTGAATTTGGATTTTGTGTGTCTGTTTGTCTGAAAGTGTATTAGAAACACGTTAACGTTCGCAATTTCGCGACGATTTTGTTGACATTTTATGTCAAGTGAGATTTGGTGTATGAAAGAAACGAGTTCGAAGTTGAAATTCCTACCTCAAATATTTTTAGAGAAAGTCGGGTTTTAGCTCGAAGTTTAGCCCTATTTTTAGTAGCGGCAGTAAGACAGTGCCGATGTAAAAGGCTATCGGCCCAGACCATGCATCCGCATGCCCAGCTTGCTCCCAACGATGTAGTTTCCGATAACACAGGAGCTCGTCACAATATGCGCGAACGTATGGGCCAACAAACAACGCGCGCATCAACACTATAGTAACGCCCGGATGCATCGTTCTTTACGGTGCCTTATCACCCAGTTGTATCAACAACACGACGGAAAACACATAACACGTGAACCTATAATAACAATTGTGTATCGAAAGGTATAAAAACATTTACTATTTCCAATGAAGGAAACCCCAGTGGGAGTTGAAAATAGATTGGTCTTAAGTCAATTCCATTTTGGTCAATTCAACCACCTGAATACGAAACCATCAAGTCTGATAAGTTTTTCAGGTGGAGGGGACCACCAGCAGCCCAAAAAAAGGGAACCCACTATTATATAGGGCCCAAGAAGGAGGTAAATTACCTCATAAGGAATATTATGAAGAATACCTCAAAAAAGTGTAAAGAAGTGTGCAACCTGATACCTGAACGTCAAATCTGACAATATATTCTGGGGTGGGGGGTCCATCAGTAGCTGAAGAAGAGCCTTACTGCTGTGCTCAGGGGGTTCCTTGCTAAGGAACAATGTATTACCACAGTGTTATAAGGTTACCGAAGGGGGGAGGGGGGGCTAGGGATGATCGCCTAACTAGCAAATCATATAATTGGTGGAACGTATTCAGTATACAAATATAACGGAAAATCGTCTAACAGGAAATTCGTGTAATATCGTCTAATGTCCCTGCTTCGCTTGCGCTGCCGCACTCAATGTGGCTATGCATATTACATCAGAAAACTATCCATATTATTGTCCAGTTAGACGATTACCATTTTGCGATTATCCATTATACGTTGTTTCTCTTAGATGATTTTCCAGATTTTTTTTATTTAGGCAGACATTGGACAAATCTCATTAATTGATTTTCCAGTTAGACTTTGTTCCGACGCCGCCCAAAAGGGATACCCGCTAGCACCAATTCTAGATAATATTCATCTAAGACTTCAGAAGCCACTCAAAATGTCGTCATTTTAATATAGGAGAGGATTGAAGCTTAATGGCGCGTCGACAGCTAGGTCATTACGTCAACCACAGCCACAGTGCAGTGGTCCGGGTTGGGGTGGGGGGATTGAGGCTTAATGGCGCGTCGACAACTTGGTCATTAGCGCCAACCTCAGTCACAGTGCAGTGGTCCGGGTTGCCACTGCACCACACATTACAGAGATGTTATTCAAACCCCTAATCTAAATCTTGTCACACATCTGCACCTCCTGCAAAAATTGAAAAACACGGGACAGGAGGACAGACTTATCGCCCAACTGACGCGCAATGTCATGCGGAAGATGGAAACGACGACGAACACCATCAAGATGGCAACAAACAACACGTAAGTGCCGGACCGTAAGTGGCCATCGACACCAATAACATTCAGGAGGGTCAACCCCCCCGCAAAACGAAACAGTGAGTAAGTCGGGTGTGACCAATTCGCAAACGGGCCAACACAACCTCCTCACGGCGACTGCGGCGACACGCCGAGTGCCACTCCTCGACAGTCCCTTTAATGGCCCGTAATTTGTTACCGTCCTGTCTGTCCCACAAGGTCTGCCAAAAAGCGTGTAACCTCAGACGCAGAGTTGGAAAGACATCTGAGGGAACAAGGCTGAGATCCCTACCGAGAGGGCCAGAAAGGGCCCCTTTCGCAGCAGAATCAGCTTGTTCATTTCCTGCTATCCTAACATGGCCCGGGGTCCAGCAAAAAAGCACGATTTTCCGCTGGCCAGGCAAGCGGGAAATCAAAGCTTGAACACGTTGTGTCAAGGGGTTCCGAGGATTGTAATTCGCCAAGGACTCCAGGGCACTCATGGAATCACTAAAGATAATGAAATGCGTGCCCTGAAGGTCAAGGATCCATTCCACCGCCAAACCAAGAGCCAAAAGCTCTGCAGAGAACACAGAATAGCCTGATGGAAGGCGATGGGCAACCGTAACTCCCTTACACACACAAGCACACGCCACGCCAACGTCTGACTTCGACCCATCAGTAAACAGGCGCTGATAACCGGCGTACTGAGAACTCAGCTGCCGGAACTCCTGTAAGTACCTTGCTGGTAGAGTGGAACCCTTCGGGAGGGACGCCAGAGCAAAAATGAAACTGCCACCTGGGACAAGCCAAGGGGCAACTGGCATTCTCCCAAGCCTTAAGACGCAGGGCATTTCAAAGGCTATCTCCTGACAGGACTGCTGGAGCCTATCGCGGAAATCACCCTTACCCACCCTGCGTCTACCGACTCGCAAGTCTGGCCCAAAAACCATGGACCAAGCAGAACTGGATTGCACAGCATGCAAACGCACAGCATACTGAATGGCAAGCTGTCGCCGATGAATGACCAAAGGTGGCTCCGAGGCCTCAGCATAGAGGCTGACCACTGGAGAAGTTCGAAATGCCCCAGTCGCCACACGCAGGCCACTGTGATGCACAGTGTCCAACATCTGGAGAGTGGAGTCACTAGCCGAATCATAGACCATACACGCATAATCAAGTTTGCTGCGGACAAGGGCTCGGTAGAGGCGCAACATGGCAGCGCGATCGGCACCCCATGAAGTGCCGACAGGACCCGCAAGATGTTAAGCGCCCGCAAAGCCTTGTCTTTAAGCTGACGTAAGTGTGGAAGCCAAGACAACCTGGAATCGAACACCAGGCCCAGGAAACGTGCCTGTGGGACAACAGGAATTTGTGCCTGTCCCAAGTACAGGCAAGGATTCGGGTGCAGCATTCGTTGGCGGCAAAAGTGGATGCACACAGTCTTGTCCGGAGAAAACCGGAAACCATTACTTACCGCCCAGGTCTGGACTTTTTTAATTGCCAGCTGTAGCTGCCGCTCGCAGGTCTGCATGCGAGCTGCCCGAAAGCGCAGGCCGAAGTCATCGACAAACAATGACTGGGGAACAGCAGCTTGCTGAGCAATGGGGTTGATCCCTATAGCAAACAAGATGACACTAAGAACACCTCCCTGAGGCACACCATTCTCCAAGACAAAGGGGCGGGAAAGAGTCGCCCCGACACGAACGCGAAAAGAACGGCCTGAGAGGTAGGCAGAAAGCAACAGTGGCATCTGTCCCCTCGAGCCATAGTTATAGAGATTACGGAGAATCCCATAACGCCACGTTTGTATCATACGCCTTCTCCAAGTCAAAGAAAACCTGAACCAGATGTTGACGCAGGCGAAAAGCCTCCCTCACATCCGATTCAAGGGCAACCAGATGACCTCATGGGCTGCCTGAGCATAAGAAACACAGGTAGGCCTACCTTTACACGAGCCGCTGGTATGGCCGAAGCGTTGACAGCGGAAACACCGCATCGGATTCGGAACGTAACTCCTGACCTTCAAGCGCAGGTAACCGGCAGTAATATGCTGCGGTGCAACTGGCGTATCAAAGGTCAGGAAAAAGGTGTCAGTTGGCTGGGCACCATTCTCGCCTTTCTGTGTCAAACGCCTCACAGCCGTAACACCCTGTGACTTGAGTTCGTCCAGGATGGCATCATCACTGAGACCCCTCAAATCAAAGCATGTCACGACCCCCTTGCTGCTGTTCAAAGTACGATGCGGCTCGACATGCACTGGGCATGACCCCAGTGCACTCGCTTTCAAAAGCCTCTTCGCCTGACCATCGTCTGCAACTTCCACAAGGTATCCCCCAGCATGGAGCCGAGAGACACTCTTCGGATCAGAACCACAGATCCCTTTCAGAGCTTTGTGAACAGCGAATGGACCGAGTTGTGTAACATCTCGGCCCTCGCCTGTCACCACCAGGAACTTCGGGACTTGGCCCCGACTCTTACTCAAGTCTGGTAACTGGGCACCAGGCCCAACCATCTCTGGTTCCCTCCTTTGGCGCTTGCTAGTGCGGCGAGGAGGGGAAGAATTTTGGGGGGAAGAAATTTTATCGGGGGAGGGGGGGGAAGTAGTTGCCATGTAGAGCAAAAAGAAGTCGAGGCGGTGCGCCCCCCAGAAAAGAAAACCCCGCGCGGCACTCGGGTGATGCAGGGCCGGAAGCCGCATATCCAGGGCCCTGCACCAGGAAGCTAACACCGCCGTCTATCTCGGTGAGGTGGCAGCCTAAGCATGCCGAGAGGCGAGGCCACCAAGGAAGCCGTACACACCACCTCCGTCGATAACCCAAACAGTTCGGGTCCGTGATGCAGATGGATACAGCACAAGCCACCTCCCACATCGACAGGACCTGAAAAGTCATAGCCGATTGACCTTAGGCCGGCTCGCCCAGGCCACCCGTCCTCCGGAATAAGGAGCCAAAGCCCGAAAGCCAGGATCTCCGCCTCCACGGATTACTAGGTTGCAGCACACGGCCAACATGCTGGGGGATGAGGATGAAAAGCCCAGTGGCCAGAACGGGCAAATTAGAATCAAACCCAAAAGGGGATTCAAACCACCAAACATCCTCTAAGCAGCCACCCCGGACCCGGTTTGTCCGGATGTCCCTTCACCTCTTTCCGACTAGTGCTTGCGACGGGTTGTAAACCTGCTCCCTTCACCTCTTTCCGACTAGTGCTTGCGACGGGTTGTAAACCTGCCCGCCATATACACCGTAGGCGCACTCGCAAACCGTAGTGTTGAGGTTGCTAGTGTTCAAGACGGACTAAAAACCCTCCGCCATGCAGACCCTTGGCACACTAGCAGACCGTGATCTTGGGTTCCCTTTTAGTCGCCTTCTACGACACGCAGGGGTACGGTGGGCTTATTCTATCCCCAGCCCACAGGGGGAGGTCCGGGTTACCACTGCGCCAAACATTACAGGAAATTCTGGGACTGCGTAAGAGTTTGTAAGTTTAAGAGAATTAATGCACTACAAAGCAGACCCGTCTGCACTGTAAAGTGCGGATGTCTAGCTTTATACCACATGTTAATGCATAATACATTAAAATTACAAACAAAAACGTCAAGTGTGTCGTACAAAAAAAGGTGATATGATTGAAGTTTCACTTTACTTGTAAAAATGTACACGGATAAAAATTGATGATTTTTAATTGAAAAAAGCAAATGTACAATTGAGAAAATTACATTTGTTTAAGTGCTGTTGTGCCTTACGTTTTTCACATATGTGATTGGTAAAGCACAACAGCACTTAAGCAGATGCAGTTTTCTCAATTATGCATTTGCTTATTTCAATTAAAAATCATCAATTTTTATCCGTGTACATTTTAACAAGTAAAGTGAAACTTCAATCATATCACCTTTTCTTGTACGGAACACTTGACGTTTTTGTTTGTAATCCGGGTACCTTTTTTACGGCTATGGCGTCGCGCTACAAAGGTTTATACATGCAGTCGATTGTTGCTGCCCACTTTCAAACACTTCAACTCAGCTCTGAAAGCCTGCATCTAGGAAATAAATACGCTTTCTATCGTTTCTAGCTGCCAATTACCAGGCCGCAGGCCTCGAAATTAACAATGTAGCTTAGTTTCGTTTAAATCTGTATGCGTTTAACTAGTGAGTAAGTAGTTTATTACGACGGCTCGAAGTTCATGGTGAACTTGTGTGTGCCGTAGAAGTCTGGTACAATAGAAAGGCACATGATAACGAATAATATGGAAGTAATATTGAACACATTGTTTGTTGATAAGTACTATTTTGAACATAAATCCATATTAGGCATCATAAACAAAAATAAACACAAAGTAACAGTTTAAGTTACAAAAAAAAAATAATATTAATCACTAAATGCACATTCCACATTTATATACACATATATGTATGTATATACACACTATAAAAAAAATCAGACCGAAGGTTTATCTGGGCATTGCTTAATCGATTTCTTGAGTAAACAAGAGTTAGGCAACTAGTTTATTTTTAATCTCATTTATCCCATTAATTTGGAGCTCAATAGGGATTTCATTAAATATAGTAGGAATTATATATTTGTTTGTTCGTTTGCCATATTGATTGTTGGCAAAAGGCACTTCATATCGATATGCGGTTTGCCTGAAATAATTATTCTTGATAGTTGAGCATAATTTGTGGTCACAGTTAAAACAGTTTTTCAGAATTACAACGAAATCTCTAAGTTGTTTAATTTGAGAATTTTTATTTTCCTGTATATTTGTTTAGATTTTAAATTTCCATATACGTTAAAAACAATATTCATGATTCGGTTTTGCAGTTTTGCAGTCTGTTAATGTGGCAGTTAGCAGCAAATCCATATATTTCAATACCATATCTAATCAAGCTTTCAACCCAAGAATAATAGATCATTTTTTTGTTTTTTTGTTCAGAAGGTGTCTGATGTGATAGAGACTAGGAATAGGTTTTCGTAAATTTTGTGCAATTTTATCGATCTGTCTTTTGTAAGTCCATTGTCAATCGATTTGGAATTCTAAATAGGTTGCCTCACTTACGTTTTTAATTTAAAGTAGGTAGTATCACAGTTTCTTGTCGTACAGTATTTAGAGTGAAGGAAGATGTTTTTAACAGAAAACTTCGGAGCATGACGGGGAGAGCAATTCAGCTCTAATCCTCAGACCATCCGCAAACTTAAACCAAAACAATCGCCAGCTTGAAACTGCAGATCATTGATGTAAATTAAGAAAAGTAGGGGCCCCTAAACAGACCCCTGAGGGACACCACATGGTACCTGAACCCAGGAAGATGCTGAATTTTCAACAATCATCCTCTGCGTGCGGTTCACCAATAAAGCAGCAAGCCAAGACTTAAGTTCACCAGCAATACCACAGCCACTAATCTTAAGGAGCAGCTTTCGATGCACAACCGATTCAAAGGCTTTTTAAAAATCAAAATAAATGGTGTCTGATGAAACTCCCACATCCAGGGCACTGGTCCATCTGTCAAAGACAGTGAGCAATTAATGGGTAGAAGATCTAGGCGGGAGAAAACCGAACTGGTCCTGAGTAATAACACTGAACCTTTCGAAGAAGGGAATCATTGTGTCCCTTAACATGAATTCCATGACCTTGCATGCAACACATGTCAGAGCTACTGGCCTGTAGTTCAGAGGGTCAGAAGAGGAGCCTTTCTTAAAAACAGGAATGATGTTTGCTGAGCACCAAGCCTCTGGTAGTCGTCCCTCGATATAGGAGCACGAAAAAAGCCTGGAGAGGGAAATGCAAATCTCCCTTGCCAATTCCCGGAACAGGGAGGCAGAAAACCCATCAGGACCGCAAGATTTACTTGGTTTAAGTTTTTTTTAAGCCTGAAATACCAAATCCGCAGTAAAGGATGCCTGCAGACATGAGATTGAACGATCTGGAAGCTGGCGAAAAGGATGATTGGATTGCCATCATCGAGAATAACGTTTGAGGCAAAAGTGTCGCAGAGGAGCTGTGTCTTACCTTGGCAATAAGTAATGAAGGAAGATCCGGACTTAAAAGGTGGCAACTTACGTATTTTAGAGTTTAATTTCCGATAAGTTTATATAAAGTTGCCTGGTTGCCTTCCTGTGTTGCAGTCGTTTCCTGGTACTTGTGCCATGCTTCAACGGAGTCAGAATAGTTTTTGCATGCATCGCAATAGGCAGTAACGGTATCAGGGCTCCTACCGGACTTAAGCCGATGCCAACAGCTAAGCTTTAGTCTACCGAGCCTCACAATGTGGTGCGGTAAAACACTATTCCGTTTGGTATGTGGACGAGGGGGTCACGACTCAGCTCTAAGTGACCATCAGCCAGAACCAGGTGAAAACATGACCAAGCATGGTCAATGGATGGATAAACTTCAAATATAAGTGCATCCCAATCTACGTGTAAAAGAGAACTCCTAAAAATGTCGAAGTTGATCCCTTAACTGGATCAGGAGATGGAAGTAGTGACCCAACAGAGCCGGTGAAAGATAAATTTACCGAAAAGCAAACCAAACAGTGATCGCTATTTCCGAAGTGAGGTCCAACCCAGAGGTCATAAACAAGACGCTCATCATTTGTAAAAACGAGATCCAGAATATTATCCCCCCTTGTGGGACTGTCCACTAATTGACACAAGCCACGGGGCGATATTAAATCTAGAAAATAATCATGATGGCGATCCACCGCACACAATGCCAATTCCAATCAACAGTAGATAGATTGAAGTCGCCCAGTACAACGTTTGAATGACTAGGGTTAATTCTCTCCACAATGAATTCGCACACATAAAAAATATCAGAGTCCAGATAACTGTCTGAAAAATAGCCAAGAACGAAGGTAATAAGGTACGTACGTAGGCAAGGAAACAGCAAGATATTCTGCATTTGCGGAAGATTTCACCATCACAAGAGGTATATCCACCCTATGCAAGATAAGAAGACCCCCCGTCTCTGCCACCCCTATCACGCCGTATTACAGAGTAGGAGTGAAGATCAACAAGCATATCATCAGTAATTCTACCGTGAGCCACGACTCAACCACAAATATTATATCAAAGGCATTACGCTTAACAAGATCCCTAAAGCAACCAAGATTACGGACAACACTACGTGAGTTAAAAAAGGTACATAAAAAGGTGAATACAGACGGTGGTTGATTAATGACTAAGTTGGGGGTATCCCCAGTTACATCTGATGGTTTTCTGTAGGTGTGTGCAATTTCAATAGCTCTAACTGAAGCCTAGCTTTGCCCCTGGCAGTTAAGTGTGTCAAGTCACGAGCTAAAAGAGTATGATATTAGTTTGCAATGAGTTCTTAACGCAAAAACAATATCAACTGAGTCCATCTATTACACCACCTCAGCTTTACGACACCTATTTTAGTGGAATACGGGCTACCCAGTAATTAAATAAAGACACCATCGCAGAAGATTTCATTGTTGCGACATTCCACACATTTTTTTTCTAATTTTGAGCAGAATATTACAAATTTATTCTCTACCTCTCTTCTTTAATGTGAACCACTTATACATAGTGTAGTATTTGTACATACATCATACAAGTGGTGTGGTGTTTGTTCAACAAATACATTTTTAGGACTATCGTTAGCATAAAAAATAATAACTGGTGGATAATAACTCCAATTTTTATTATCATTGAGAAAATATGCATTATGCATAAATAGTAGGTTAACACCGAATTGGTTTACATGATGAAATAAGTCGAGACTACAGCTATGTGAAAACAGGCTCTCATGCACGCCGGTGAACAAAATTGAACTAAATTCCAAAGCTGAAATGATGTGATAGGTACTTTGACAATAAATTACCATTTACATTGCTTGGCAAACTAGTCCATGGAATTGGAGAGTACGTATGGTCGTGAAATGTATAGACAATAAAATGCTTCATAACGGTTTATATGCGTCTGTAGGATTAGAAAAATAAGTACAAACATTCCGATTGCTCTACGTGATTTCTTTGTTTCAAAGTCCGATATCTTGCTCCATTTACACGGAAGTGATGTGACGTCAGAGATATGTTATCAAACAATACTCTAGTTTCGTTCTTTCGATTCTTGAGGCCAAACAGGTGTGGAAAAATGTGATTGCCTGATAAACAAAACTATAGCTAAACCCCGGGTCTAGCTGGTTCCACCCCCCCAACAAACCCCCACATTCCCCCATTCCCCTGCAGCCCTCTGTTACGCCTGTACCCCCCGCACCGCCTACCTGTCTACCTACTTGCCTGCATGCGTTTTCTCCGTGCATGAAGCGTTTGCTGTGAGTAGCATCCCAACCTAAGCGTATTATGTAGATAATTTCCCTGACAGAAATTTGCTCACTTGATCGTGTGCAAAATTCGTCCAATCACAACCGACTTACAGTGATAACACTTCAGTAACTTTCGAAAGCTACTATGCTGTTATCAGTAGATAGCCCTAAGGCTTTTGTCGATAATATGGCTACTGTTTTAGCACGAAGCCTGTAACCTGATAATAAAACTAACGAATGCTAACTAATTATATCCCGAGCGCTACGCGCGAGGGGTATAAGTTTAAATTAATTAGCATGTGTTAGTTTTAGTCTTCTGCGTAAACATTTTTAGCCATATTATCCACAAAAGCTAGAGGGCTAATTTATTGGAGTACATCCCAATTCAAAATAAATAATAACAAAAGGACTAAACATTCTTTGCGTTATTATTAATATTTATAACGTAATACTACGTTTTATTAGCTTATCAGTTTATCTGTTCATAAAATTAGTTGTCTCTAACGAGAAGTTATAGGCAATCTGCTTCGGCGACTTCCTCCCTTTAAACGTACCGCATCAACCAAGCATTGCTGAAGTCTGCCGAGCGATGGCTGCGTGTGTGTGTATGTGTGTGTGCCTAATTTGCGTAGAGTTTTTTTTATATTTCTCCGTGTATGTCGTATTATACTTTGAGTCTGCTTCGCATGAAAGGCTATATGTGTATTGTGTCTACATTTATAATTTATGAAACCAGCAGACCCCTAGTTAAGGTAGTTTTTTTGTCCTGTGTTTGTGCTTGAAGATTTCTGTTTTAGTTCAAGTTCGTATGAGTAATTACTTTTTCATTATGTGTATGTATTTGTTTTAAATTTTGGCGGCGTTTTACTGTTTACAGCGTCTGTTTGTGTGTGTTTCTGGATGTAGGTTTTCGTTCTGTTTCATCTGTGTGTAGAAGTTGCATTTTGTGTGCGTTTTTTGTGTGTGAAATATCTAAGTTTGTTTGATTTTTGATGTAAGTAATGGGAAAAAGCGAAATTGAGGAATAGACGGACGAATGCACACCAAAGTCATCCCATGGGACCTCACCCCCTTGGGCCGCCCCACCCCATGGGATCTCATCTCCCGGGATCTCACCCCCCGGGCCACCCAAACCCCAGGCCACCCACCCCATCGGACCTCACCCCCCTCAGGCCACCCCACCCCAAGGGCCTCACCCCATGGAACCTCACCCCGGGCCGCCCCACCCATAGGCCACCCCAACCCCCGGGCCACCCCATACCACGGGACCTCACCCCCAAGCATCCAAGATGTCAATCTGAACGAGGATGGGAAGTAACATTTTGTCGATCTGGCCGAGGTGTTTTTTTCGTTCCCTCCCTACGAGCCTCCGAGACGTCTATCTGGATGAGACTGGGAAATCAAATTCGATGAAACATCCGACAACGAGTCACCAGACGACGAACCATCATCCTGGCTTGCAGCCTTATAAACTCAACAATGGGATCACCACCTTGCTCATTTTTGAAGTATCCCAGCTTCTATTTGTTTTTATCGATGTTGGATGGATTGTCGGATAGGTAATTACAGGTATCAAAATGGTCCGTCTTCATCATATCTTCGTAGAGTTCGTGGGTCTCAATTTCATACGTGAGTGGGTCTGTATCCGTGAAGAGAAGCTTGGCCTTGGCTCTGTACATGGGTTGGACATACTTGTAATTAATAAACAAAAACGGAACGTTAAATGTTTACAGAAAGTGTCTAAAAGTCAAAACCTGGAAGGAACACGGACAAGCTTTGACAATCAGGGTCTAGGTGTAAGATTGTGTCAGTAGAGGCTGGTAAGCATTAGACCCTTAGTACCCGGTGGTTAGCTTAATTCTAGTCTATTGGACAGAACGTGTGTATGACCGGTTGTAGCATGTTTTCTTAGTTCTTAGAACATTGTTATGGAAATTTAAGAGCCCAATTTTCTTGTGAAGATTTAGCATTTTATCTTTTGCTGCTTTAGAATTTTTTAATATGTTTCGCAGATTTATGGCAGAGGATAACCAAATTAATGCTCTCCGCTGTGAATATGCTGTCTTGTTACTAAATCGAAAAATAATTTTCAACATAAAGCAAAGCAGGAAACGTATACCATACTACAACTGGAGCATCACATGGGTCTTTGTAGGAGGATTTACAGTTTTTGGCCAAATATTTATTGCTGACCACCGGGTAGTAAGGGTCTAATGCTTACCAGCCTCTTACTGACACAATTTTACACCTAGACCCTGACTGTCAAAGCTTGTCCGTGTTCCTTCTAGGTTTTGACTTTTAGACCCTTACTGTAAACATTTAACGTTCCGTTTTTGTTTATTCATTCGTGTTACTTTTAGAATTGTAGCTAAATTGTAATACAGTTCAGTTGACGGTCAAAGTTGAGAGTTTAACACAGAGACCCTAGGCTGACCCTTACTAACACTGGCTATCGCCAGTATAATAATAGAAACAAATCCTTTAATCTTCAGGTTACGTTTTGCAGTTGGAGTTTGCTAATTGGCATTGTTGCATAAGAACAATGTTTAAAACAATGTAAAACAATCAATCTGGTCATTTAGAGCTCCGTAACCCCTGAACCACTTGCCCAATTAGAAAAGATCTTATGGAGAGAACACATCTTCAGAGTAATACCTATAAAATGAGCTAAGAACCAGCTTTATAGGACAAATAGTTTGACCTGTAGCGAGGACAGACGAAAGTATCCCCAGAACAACAACAACAACGACAAGAAGCAGAACAAGAAGTTGTCTATTTGGCCCCTTTCTGTATCTTGGGTTTGGCTCGACCGAATTTCACAATTTTTGGACTCCTAACAGGCTTTAACTAGTAAAGGCTAGATTCCAAATTTGGTTTAAAGATGTTTACTTTTGACGGAGTTATAAGCTCTCAAAGTTGAGAGTTTAACACAGCGATCCTAGGTGGACCGTTACTAACTCTGGCTATCGCCAGTGTTAATGAAACTGTACATGGCCAGCTTGCTCAGCTCGAGTATGGTGAATCCCAGGTAAGTCGGTAGATCGCACTTCACCGATCTTGTTCTGAGCATTATGGATATCAGGTCGTTGTTCAGAATCTGAAATGAATCCGCATACGGCAAAGAGGTGTAATTGACACATTTTTTAGGCATTCTTCACAAGCTTTACTGACTTGCGGTTTTGTTTATTCCTGATCGTCTTCCCCAAAACCAAATTATTTAACAGTTTACAGAAGTCCGTCTCGAAGGCATTGTTCACATTCTGTCTCTTTTCCGTATTCACATCGATGTAAGGTTGCAACCAAGCCCGCTGATGGAAGTAGAGAATCCTGTAGGTATGACGCAGAACCATTCCATGCTTCAAGTAGAATTTGAGGTTTCTATAGTGAACCACGTTCATCTTTTTGTCGTATAGAGTAAAAACCAGCTTAACGGTTGGCTTGGTGGTGTGGTCAATCTCTTCCGCGACTTTTTCAGTAAACTCGGACCCATCTTCTATGGCTAGTTTCTACGGTGCCAAAGGATAGTCACTGTGTGATTCGTGCAATTCTACCAGATAGCCCAAATCAACCAGCAAGATGTACCCAGTATCATCGTGATAACCACATTCGTCGAGGTTAAACACTCGACTTGTTTCTTTGTAAACCAAATAAATTCTAAAGTAGGAAGGGGCTCGCTCATTGTTTTACCATACACGTTGTTGGCGTCAGCATTGAAGAGGAAGACGGTAGGTTTTGTTGGGTCTTAACTTTCCATGTAACTGTTGTTGTTTACGGCGTGTCACATACGCCAGAGGAAATAAAATTGTGTTTGTTCACGTGGGTAGACAACTCTAATCCCACTTTTGTCATGCGCAGAGCCACCCCCGACTGAAACCTGGGGTAGACAGGTAGTAACACGGGTTCAGTCTGTACTTGGTTAAGCATAATCTACGAAAGCATTCAAAAGCCTGTGCCAAGATGTAAACGTCTACCATCTGACAAACGGTGTGGTAGCTGGTGAATGTTTTGTCGGTCAGCTGGTTCTGCAAAGCTTTGGTGTCTTCGTAGTCATCTTCGCTGATTCCTTTGTCTTGATTGCCGAATAGAAAGCTTGTTTCGGGAGTAGCTCCGAATCTTCAAACACGCTCTCGTTCGTAACGTATTCATACGGGTAATGGCCCTTCAACATACGCATTTCCAAAATCTCATCTTTGTACCCAGGAAACAGTTTACTGAGAAGACTTTTCTTCGCCCGCAAACTTTCTTTCAAGAAGTTAAACTCTTCCCTGCTCTTCTTGTAATTTTCAGCCAGATTGGCAAGGTAGGTGCTCAAGAAACCAAACGTGTCTAAAAACCTGAGGGTAACCGGAGGCGGATCTTTTTTGGTACGCACGTATAAGTTAACGCTCATGCTTTGGAATCATTCAGAGGTTCTTGCTTTGATTTGTACTTCGTTCTGGAACTTTTGAACGGTCATTATTAATAAATGCTGACGTAATTTGCCAACCCGTAAAAACAAACCCGTGAATCCGCATACAAGTTGGCAATCATTGCAGGCTGCTCTACGAAACTTTCCAGTCCATTGGCAGTGGTCCCTCACCTTTTTCATGCCAGTGAACGATTTTCTGCAGTAATGACATGATGTTGCACGCTTGAAATTGATCAATTCTTGCGGTGACTATTTCAAGTCCTTGTGGTTGGACAGCATGTCTCGAAATTTGTTGCCAATTTTCTTTAAAGCTTCCATAAAATGCTCCATGGCATCGGTTCCGCAGTAGTAAGAATGTAAAACTATTTCTTCTTACGGACCGATAACAACATACCCATAACTGATAGGTACGTGTTTGCTAATGTTGGCAGTTTTTGAAGATGATGAAGCCTGTATCGGTACTAACATGCATTCGAAATCCACATAAATTTTCCATTTTTGTGGGTTCTGATGCTTAAAACGTTTAAACAACAACGTAGGCTAAACATTCACTTCTATGTCTCGTTAGAAGATACTCTCTGGTAAAGTGGGAGAAACAGTTCAAGCAGTAATACTTCCTATCAGTTCACGAGCCACTGTACTTCAAAAATCTGCCAAGATGTAGTAGTTGGGTTCCTCCTTTCCATCGGACATGTACAGTAGATGAATTGGCCGCCTTCCGACAACATTCGTGGTGCATCGAAGAGCGTATCCTATAACATTGATAAACATCCCGTTTTTGTCTTCAAACTCCTTTATTGAATTCACCTGTACCGGGTACTGCAGCACGCTGTCATCGAGCGTGTGCTTCGAGTTAGTTAGAGGATCCTTCGAATAGGTACGATCTATCGAAGCCAACACTGAGGAAAGAAAGCACTTGTTGTTCTCTTCATTCTTTACTTTTATGATGTATTTTGACTTTTTCTTCAACTTTTTAGGAGTAGGAATGTACGATCTGGCCTGAAAGGGATTGTACCTGTCTCTTTTAACACGTAGGGTGTTGATGTTGTCGATCTTCCAACCGTTTCCCTCTCGGGCAAGTTTCTTTATAGACTTGTGAATCTTTTCGTGAGCTTCATTCTCGAATGTTGGCACCCCCAATGACGTACAGAGTGGCGCGTAGTAGGAGAAGAATGCGAATTCCTGTTACTTTTCTTGTTTCTCAAATTTTATGCAAAGACAGAGTTGGGCCTTGTAGGTGTTGAGAGTCGTTTTGCCATAGGTCACTAGGTAAATCACAGTGCTTCTAGCGAAGCAGAAGCGGCGAAAAGGGTCCTTAAGTAAGGCACTGCCTACTTCCCTAAATTGCTGCATATTTGTCAAGTACTTGTCGTTAAAGGCTTGAACAATGAAAAGTATTCTGATTCACTCGGAAACCATCGGCGGATTGTACGTAAATGGCAAGACTGTTCTGATACACTGCAGCTTTTTTCCTAATGTCTCTCCTGGCTACAAGATCGTACAAACCCCACACAATGTAGTGTATTTGCCAGCAACGTGAAACGCAATTGGCGATATGAGAATTTGGTTAACCGATCAAGACAACCACTTCCTCACTTTGAGCATGGAACCTGTACTCAAATCGATGTAGAGAAAAAAAAATACCATGATTGTATTTTATAAATGCCACCAACCGAGTGAGCAACCAGTAAAAAAATCAAAGACCTACAAACTCACACCGGCCAATTGAACCTTCATAAACTAGCTCTGTATAGGGAAGATGTAGGGAGAAAAAGGAGGAAAATAATGTCCGTAACAGTAACACAGGACTACCTAGAACTCGCGAAACCATTACAGGTCGATGGATCGGTGGATTCGTGCGTGTATCGTGAATATTACCCCATTGTTTGTAATAGTCTTAACAATGTAAATTCAGAAATAAGGATACTGATTGAAAACCAGGACGCATTCACCCACCCATCGCAAAGTTACATGTGCGTGAAAGGAAAGATAGCAAAAGTGGCAGATGGATTGGCTTACGCAGACACGGATCTCATGACACTCATAAACAATGGTGCGGCCTTTCTGTTCAACAAAATTAAGTATCACCTCGGTGACAAGTTGGTGGATCTTACCTAGCCTACGTTACAACTATGAAAGGTCTGCTAGCCTATGGATCATCGGATCAAAGCAGATTGCTAAATGAGTGCTGGAAATAGGATGATGCAGCCTCTAGCCGCCAACAAGGGATTTGCGAAGCGACACGACACGATAATCAAACAGACCAATCCTAAAGGCAGTTTCAGATTCCTCGTGCCCGCTTCGCATTTCCTGGAGTTCTTCGAAGACTACGATAAAATCATTTACGGAGGCAAGCAAACTTTGACCATGATGAGAATGGATAACAGTGATGCGTTGTACAAGTCAGCAAGAGCCACCAAGCAACTCACACAAGACAGCTGGCTCATGCCTCACGTCGTGCCATCTGATGAAGAGAAATTACGTCTCTACAAGTTAATCGACAGGGGTGATGATGTCAAGCTAGGATTTCGGCATTGGCACTATTACAGCACCGAGGTACCAACCACTACATCCTACACATCGCGTCTGATTTTGATCTTAGCTGGTTGTGAAACCAAGTTGTATCATTCTGGCATTTTCCACCAATCGCGCGAATTAAGCAGACAAGAATACGGCCACCATCGATAATTGTAGTTTGTCAGATTGTCACGTGCTGCTAAATGGAAAAATATATCCTATCTTAAACCTCAATGTTAACTTTGAAAGTGGTAGCTATGCAACGTTGTATCAGATGTTTATGGACTTCAGAGAGTCAAACTACAGCATCAGTGACGTGTGTGTCGATCCCATTCATTACAAGGCTACCTACCCACTTGTGGTCATAGACACAACCAAACAAAGTGAGCGGTTGCAGTTGGGAGTGGTTGGTGTACAAGTCAAAATGCAATTTGATCTGCAGTAGCAGCTAATACAAGATGGCACGCTCTCGTAATCGGAGACCAAATGATGAATATAAAGTTGGATCGAGGCAAAGTCGAGGTTGTCCATTAAAAAAAGAAAACGCAAACATCCGAGAAAGAAGAGTCTTAAGCATGGTGGATTCTTACCTTTCCTAATTTCGTTAACTGCCGCCATTGCTCGTGGTGTGAGCGCTTTAGGGACAGGAGGAGCTGCGATAGCATTGACAGTAATCAAAGTAAAGAGGGATGCAAAAGCGTTGGAAGAGGCTAGACGCCACAACCTCGTGATGGAAGGAAAGGGGTGGAACTTCAAAAAAAGGTGTCGACAACTCGCGGCAAGGGGCGGCCCTTACAAAAAGGCTGGCAGAGGACTCTACTTGCTTGAAGCCACAAAAGATCTGGGGCCCTAGTCTCGACTTGATCGCTTTCATCATCGCCATTTTGCTTTCGACACAAAACGTAAGATAAAACGTCGAATACGGGGCCCTAGTCTCGACTTCATAGGTTTCAAATTGCATGCGGTTTTATCAAAAGTCACGTGCAATAGAATGGAGTAGCCATGATTTTGGCGCTCTTTTTGGTAAAACCGCATGCGATTTGAAAAGCGCAACTCGAGACTAGGACCCACGGTTTGAAAACACGTCATAATGCGAGTCCTAAACACCTTGCGAGGTTGCTGTGTCGCAGTCGTCCAACAAAACGTAAGCAGCTATTTCTAAGAGCTGGGGACGAGGTTACGGTAATTCCGGTACACTGGTACTTGCGCTACAACACTTCGTTGCATATGATTACGGTACAGCTTCCTTCTACTTAAAAAATTCAGTGTTTCTTGGATATGCAGGTAACGCATACATTGATAAAGTAACAAATTATTACAGTTGTTCGCTGAATACATAGACATTCTTGACACTTATTCGTGTAGAATTTATTGATCTGCTATTCACTTGCAACGGCATTTACTTCTAACTTTTGAATCCAATGCGACAAACAGTCATACGCAGAGTCGTCAAGAGCTTCTGAGGGAGTGACAGGTATAATAAACAAAAGGACCAACAAAAGTCTAA
This sequence comes from Lithobius niger, assembly GCA_023313725.1. Lineage (NCBI taxonomy): Eukaryota > Metazoa > Arthropoda > Chilopoda > Lithobiomorpha > Lithobiidae > Lithobius > Lithobius niger. The sequence continues at coordinate 5,304 of JAHWFP010231686.1, read as the reverse complement.
CTATGCAAAGGACCATCGGTAGCATAAGGAAAACACCAAAACGGCTAATATCCCCGTTTTCAAAGAATCTTTTTTTCCGAATTAAATAGCTTTGATCAACGTTTTCAACCGTTAGATGATTTATTTTTTCATAACCATTGTTCATTGGCTTAAATAACAATAATAATTAGTATTAAAAACACGCTTAAGCGTATAAAATACGGTTGTAAGCCTTAAAAAACTTAAAGCCCTAAAGGAACAGATATTAGAAAAAGACATGTAAGCCATCAGTGTCGCACTAATACGTGTAAAAGAATCTCCAGAGAGACACAAAAAACTAGCTGGAGCTTCTTTTACACGTATTAGTGCGACTCTGATGGCTTACATGTCTTTATCTAATATCTGTTCCTTTAGGGCTTTAAGTTTTTTAAGGCTTACATCCGTATTTTATACGCTTAAGCGTTTTTTATACTAATATCCATTATTTTTTTCTTGTTTCAGCAACAATAACACAGAAAAGAAAATTGTAATCAGCATAAAAGAACTGTTATAAGAGAGCCTTTTTAATACTCAATTTTAAGATCTATAAAAATTGAAATTGGTTGTTTGGTTCGATCTCTAGGTCACTGCAAAATTTCCTCAACAAGGAGAACAACAATAATTGTAGTCACATTAATATAGCGTTCAAAGGGCCATAGGCATTCTTCATACCTATGTTTTAAGCTGTAAAACTTGATCATCGGTTCGATCTTCAGCCTGTGTAGTACAGCTGTTACGGGCCAGAATTTGGGCTAATCACGAACATCGAGCTAAAAGCCATGAAATTCGGTACACAAGTCAATTCTTAGCTTATAAATCAAGCTAGGTATGGAATCTGTCGAGATACCACCAAAGGCCCCTTCCTGTCCCCCTACCACACTCACCTGTATGAGACCTGTATTGACCAACAAATTCTTGCTGACCACGCTAAAATGTGAATTGGTACACAAGTCATTCTTAGCTGTACAAATCGAACTAGAATTTGTTGATCATCAAGGTTATGGAGAGGACACGTGGAAGCACTGGGGGTGAGTGTATCTCATGGGGTTCCATATGCAGTTCGTTTTCAACTGCTACAATGCAGGTTTTTAGTACGTTCAGCAAAAATTTGTTGTCATTGATGCTTCATGGGGTGCACAGGAAGGGAGATGCTCGGGGAGGCTTTTATGGTATTTCATGGGGATCCAATGCTGGTTCAATTTCTGATGTTAGGAAAGATTGGTGTACCAAAATGCATGCTTTCAGTTTGATCGACAAGAATTTTTCGGGTATCAATTTTTTTAGGGGCCTTGGAGGATTTCGCGGTAGTTCCATAGCTAGTTTGATTTCTACTGCTAACAATGACTTGTGTACCAAATTTCATTCTTTTAGCACTATCTGCAAGAATTTGTTGGGCAGGTCTCAAGGAGGGGCACAGGAGGGGGAGACAGTTGTGGTGCTTTGTAGATTATCTCGAAAGGGTTCCATAGCTATTTCAATTTGTACTACTATGAATGACTTAATTGTGTACAAACTTTCATGTTGTTAGCTCGATTTGAAATTTGTTGCTGATACCGCTGGGAAGAGGGGGTAGTGCCTTGGGGGAGGGGGGAACCTTGGGGGCATTTCATGGCGTGTACCATGTCTGGTTCGATGTGTATTGCTAAGAATAAATTCAATGGTTTAGCCCGATCTGCAATAATTTGTTGTCAAGCATCAGAAAGGGAGAACAGTGGAGCACTAGGAGACCCTTTAGGATATTTCGTGGGAATTCCATGATTGGTTTGATTTGCAATGCTAAGAATGACTTGTGTACCCAATTTCAAGCTTTTTGCTCGATTTGCAACAATTTTTGGGTGAAACCTCAGTGAGGGGACACAGGGAGTTGTTGGGTGCCCTTTGGGAGTATTTTATGGGGTTTCCATGGCTGATTCGATTTACATTGCTAAGAATGACTTGTGTACCAAATTTCATATTTTTGGCTTTATCTGTGAAAATTTGTTGCCCAAGCCCCTGGGAGGGGATGCAGGGGGGTGCTGGGGAGGAGGGGGCGCTGAAGGCACTTGGGATATTTCATGAGGTCCATGACTGCTTCGAATTTTACTGTTAATAAAGATTTGTGTACCAAATTTCTTGTTTTTAGCTCAATATGAAAAAATTTGTTACTCCACTTAATGATTTCTGCCCAGTGCTCTGCATTAACAATTACTGTGCCAACGAGAGTACAACAGTCACATCAAAATCATGTTCAAAAGACCTTGGTCGGTGTTAATACCTACATTTTAAGCTATTGAAATTGAAAACCGGTTCATTGGTTCGATGTCAAGGTGAGAGCAAAAATTCTAGCCCATTTGGCCTTCCGTGTTAAGAATATTGTAGTTACATTAAAATAGACTGCATAAGACCCTAGGCCTTGTCTATACCTACGTTTTAAGCTATAGAACTTGAAAATCGATTCAGAGGTTCGATCTCCAGGTGACTGTAAAGAGTCCCAATGACAACTTTAATGATTTCTTCCCAGTGCCCTGTAATAATATTTGCTCTGCAGACGAGAATTCTTCAGCCACATCAAAATCGTGTTCAAAAGGCTCTGGTCGGTGTTAATACCTACATTTTAAGCTATACAAATTAAAAATCGGTTCACTCGTTCGATCTCTAGGTGAGAGCAAAGGTTGTAGCCCATTTGGCTTTCCGAGTCAAAAATATTGTAGTTACATTTAAAAAGCCTGCGAAAGACCCTAGGCCTTGTCTATGCCTACGTTTTAAGTTATAGAACTTGAAAATTGGTTCTTTGGTTCGATTTCTAGGTGAGGGCAAACGTTCTAGCCCATTTGGCTTTCCGTGTCAAGAATATTGTAGTTACATTAAAATAGCCTGCGAAAGACTCTGGGCTTTGTCCATACCTACGTTTTAAGCTACAGAACTTGAAAACCGGTTCAGTGGTACGATCTCCAGGTGACTGCAAAGAGTCCAAACAATAACAATAATGATTTCTGCCCAGTGCTCTACAATAATAATCGCTCTGCCGACGAGAATACTAGTCAAATTAAAATCGTGTTCAAAAGGCCGTGGTCGGTGTTAATACTTAAGTTTTAAGCTAAACAAATTGAAAATCGGTGCATTGGTTCGACCTCTAGGTGAGAGCAAAGGTTCTAGCCCTTTTGGCGTTCCGTGTCAAGAATGTTGTCGTTACATTAAAATAACCTGCGAAAGGCCCTAGGCCTTGTCCATACCTACGTTTTAAGCTATAGAACTTGAAAATCTGTTCAGTGGTTCGATATCCAGGTGAGAGCAAAGAGTCGCAACAACAACAACAACAACAACAACAACAACAACAACAAGAAATGGCCATGCTGTGGACGCCGAACGGTTCGATTGTTGTAATCAAAATTTGTAATGCAGTGAAATAGTTACGACACGACGCCAAATACTGAAATTCGTTGGTCTGTGTCAATTTCGGGCGAAACTATTGGAGTTCAAAGTTTTACGTTTAACATGGAAGTTCTTGCTGAGGCTTACGCAAGGACCGCTACCGCGGTCCTTAATAATAAATAAATTAGTATTAAAAAACGCTTAATCATATAAAATACGGATGTAAGCCTTAAAAAACTTAAAGCTTTAAAGGAACAGATATTAGAAAAAGACATGTAAGCCATCAGTGTCGCACTAATACGTGTAAAAGAATCTCCAGCGACCCAAAAAACAAGCTGGAGATTCTTTTACACGTATTAGTACGACGCTGATGGCTTACATGTCTTTTTCTAATATCTGTTCCTTTACGGCTTTAATTTTTTTAAGGCTTACATCCGTATTTTATGAGCTTAAGCGTTTTTTAATACTAATATCTATTATTTTTTTTTCTTGTCTCAGCAAGAATAACAGAAAAGATTACTGTAATCACCTTAAATTAACTGTTATAAGAAAGCCTATTTAATACTCAATTTTAATAGCTATAAAATTTGAAAATCGGTTGTTTGGTTCGATATCTGTACGTGAGAGCAAAATTTCCCGAAGAAGAACAACAACAATAATTGTATTTACATTAAAATAGCGTCAAAAAGGCCATAGGCCTTCATCATAAGTAAGTTTTATGTTGTAAAATTGAGCATCGGTTCGTTGGTTCGATTTTCAGGATTAGTTCAGCTGTTACGGGCCAGAATTTGGGCTAATTATGAACAACGAGCGTTTGAAATTTGGTACACAAGTCAATTCTTAGCTAAGAAATCGAGAGCGAGCTATTGACTCTCTCAAGATATCCCCTAAGGCCCATTCCTGTCCACCTACCACACTCAGCTGTAGTACTACGAATCTTGGTACTATGCATTTTGGCTAACAAATTCCAATTTCCAATTCCAAATTCCAATTTTGGCCAACAAATAACCAACAAATTCTTGCTGATCGTGCTAAAACGTGAATTGGTACACAAGTCATTCTTAGCAGTACAAATCGAACTAAAATTTGTTGATCATCAACCTCATGAAGAGGACACAGGGAAGCACTGAAGGGTGGGTGGATCTCATGGGGTTCCATGTGTTGTTGGATCTCCACTGCTACAATGGATGCTTTTAGTACATTCATCAAGAATTTGTTGGTCATTGATGCTGCATGGCGTGCCCAGATAGGGGGGATGCTGGGGGAGACTTTGGTGGTTTCATGGGGATCCATGGCTGGTTTAATTTCTAGTACTAGGAATGATCTGTGTATAAAAATGCATGCTTTTAGTACGATCAACAACAATTTTTCGGAAATCAACCTCATGCACCGGGAATATGGGGAAATCGCTAAGGGGCCTTGGAGGATATCGCGGAAGTTCCATAGCTAGTTTGATTCCTACTGCTAACAATTACTTGCGTACCAGATTTCATTTTTGTAGCACTATATGGAAGAATGTGTTCGTCAGGCCTCAAAAAGGGAGCACGGGGTGGGGTGGGGAGGAGTCGTTGTTGTGCCTTGTAGATTATCTCGAGGGGGTTCCATAGATAATTCAATTTGTACTAAAGAATGACTTGTGTATCGCAATTCAAGCATTTAGCCCGATTGGTAATAATTTGTTGGTCAAGCACCAGAGAGGGGGCACAGGGGAGCGCTAGGGGGCCCCTTGGGATATTTCGTGAGGTTCCATGCTTGGTTTGATTTGTAATTAGTATTAAAAAACGCTTAAGTGTATAAAATACGGATGTAAGCATTAAAAAACTTAAAGCGCTAAAGGAACAGATATTAGAAAAAGACATGTAAGCCATCAGCGTCGCACTAATACGTGTAAAAGAATCTCCAGCGACCCAAAAAACAAGCTGGAGTTTCTTTTAC
>JAHWFP010231685.1:83029-119358 GCA_023313725.1 Lithobius niger | reverse complement strand
AGCCTATTCATGACGCAGAACTTGTTAGGATTATTTTTGCAAATCTTGCTACTGCCATTCAAGCAATGCTTTCTGCCCAAACATTCTCGTCAGTGTCGGAGCTACGAAATCTTGGCACTAGGATGCAAAAATACATGCAAGCTGCCCTGAAGGAAGATGATCTGAAGAAAACGAGTTTAAACATGCAGCATTTTCAAACTCATGTGCCAGTTGCTAACAGCGCACATTTTCCTGCCGCCAGTCAAAACCATCAAGGTTTAAATTTCCCCCCTCCCCCCCTAACCATGGGACCTCAAACTTTTTCTGCTCCACCTCAAATGCAACACAACCAAAACTACCTCCCCCCTCAGGGACACCAAAACCAACAAAACGTTCCTCAAACTCTGAACCCACATAATGCGTCCACCCAAAGTGATCCTTCACAAACTCCAAATAATCGTAATTTTTCGAATAGACGCAATAACAATAACCGTAGCTTCACATGCTGGTATTGTAAAAGAGAAGGTCACACAGCCCGTTTCTGTCCCGAATTACCACTGTACCAGGGAAATTCCAGAATCAATCCGACGTCCTCTAGTACCAGAAACCAGTCGGAAAACCAGTAAACCCCCAATCCTTGAGTCAAGATGCGGGTGTTGCCTCTAATTTTAAGACTCATGTTATTGACATAGATTTAAAGCCTAGTGCAGGGTTCAAACCTCTTGTGCCCCTAACATTCGAAGAGGTTGTCTCAACTGCGGTCTGGGATTCGGGGAGCTCCTATTCACTAATTGATAGTGCTTTTGTGGCCTCCATGAGTAATGTTTTGACAGTTAAGCCTTTTCCTTTACATCTTTTAACAGCTAATGGTGATATCATCACTACTTCTGGTTATGTTGCTCTTAAGTTTCAACTACCTGGTAAAGCCTTTTGTCATTCGTTTGTAAAAACCTGCCCCATCGTTTCATACTAGGTACAGACTTAATGATGAGAGCTTGTGTAGTGCAGTCAAGTGCTGATTTAACTTGGTGGTATGACGACTTGCCACAAATACGCTACAAATATTTAGAATCCTTAGTTGATACTCCAGTTTGCTCTTGTGTATCAAGTGAAATCCGTTGACAAACCATCCTTGATAAAGCCCCTATTCAGGAATCCGAAAAATTAGAATTTTCAAAAATATTTTCAAAACATGCTAATGTTTTTCGAGATGAACCAGGGCACTGCCGAACGATGGAGACGCACATTGATGTCATCGACAAAAAAAACACTGTATATGCGACCATTTCCCGCAAATCCGTCAAAATTAAAACAACTTGATGAGGTAATCCAAGGATTACTAGCTGAGGGTCGCATCCAAAAGTCAAACAGTCCATGCTGTTCTCCTTGCTTCCTTAAGCCTAAACCGAATGGCAAGTTTAGATTTTTAATGGACTACCGCGCGCTCAACCGCAATTCATTACCAAATGCTTACCCGTTACCCTCCATCGATTTAATCTTGAGTCAGTTAGGTACCCCCCGGCATATTACCACCATTGACTTACGTAGTGCCTACCATCAAATTCCACTTGATAAAGAGTCTAGTCACTTAGCTGCTTTCGGTGTGCCTGGTAATTTATTCGAACCGCGCTACGCTATGTTTGGTCTTAAAGCCGCGTCAAACGTTTTCCAGCGTATGATGGATGAACTGCTCCGAACCCCTGATTTCCAAGGCCTTTTTACTTACCAGGACGACTGTATACTGATCTCCCAGGATCTCCTTGAACACCAGAAAAAGATTGATTTTGTCCTAGACCGTCTAAATTTTGCAAATTTAACTGTCAATGTTGATAAATTTAATCTGTGTTGCCTAGGGTGCTTCTTATTTTCGAAAGTCTGAATTTGCAATGGGCGGCACCGTCTCAAAATATTTTCATGAAAATAATATCCTGAAAATTTCATCAATATCGGTTGATATTTAGGGGGTGCTACCAGGTTTTGAAATTTGCATCAAATTTAACAATGAATGTATCTGTCAATTTTGTCATGTGTTACAATAAGAGCGATGTGCACCCCAATTATTGTTTTATTTTCAGACACTAGAGTAGCTTTTTAGAATATAATAATGGCTTTATTAATGAAGGCATCTCAGGCTCAGACAACGAACAGAATTATGTATGATTGGTCAAATGTCATCTTCAAGGTAAACTTCCATCAAAGAAAGAAGTCATAGCTTTATTTTTTCATTATAAGGAGTGCATTCCAGCTACTGCTAGTGATGTTTTGGAACAGTGGGCAATGACTAAAATACCAGTAAGATTGAAGAAACATCTATCTAAAGTAGTGAGAATCTTTAATCAATGGAAAAAATGGAAGAAAAACAAGGAGAATAAAGCCAAGTGGTTAGATGGTCTGCAGCATAAGGAAGACAAATAGAAAGAATTATTAGATGAATTATTTGAAATTGCCTATGCCAATGCACTGCAACTTATAACCATTCAATAAGACTTTTTATTAGCTCAGCATCACGGTCTTTTTTAAACATTGGGTAGTGTTGATAAGCGTATGGCAAAGAAAGAAGCAAAATTGGAAAAGAAGCAAGAAATATTGCAAAGAAAACGAGCAAAGGAAGATTAGAAAGGGTAGCCCGTAAGGAAAAAGTTATGCTTGAATAGTCAGTATCACAGTGTGAAGATACCAGTACCAGTGCACACAGTGAACCAGAAATTGTGAGTGACACACTTCCGAGGTCCAAAACAAAGCAACCATCAACATCAAGAGGAGGGCCTGCTTCAAGCGACAGAGTCGTGGTAGAAAAAAACGTTTTGAGTGACAAGTTTGTGGCAAATTTAGACATGGCAAAGCTTAGTGAGAGAGGAGTAGCACTGGTCACTTATTCTGTTGGTGCTCCGAATGGTCCTGGCATTTTAATCTTTAAACGATTTAAGAAACATTGGTCTACATTACAGTATGGTATAAATTATCAGACAGCTTTAAATGTAATGTAACATCTGCTGCAATTTCTGATATTAATGATGGACAGATAGCCTTTTGCAAAAATCCACCTCGAAATGTTTAGTGAGAGTTTTTGGAGTTGACAATCATCTTCTTAGGCGGTGTTAATCAAAAAAATTTCGCTTTCAAAGCTCCTGCAGAGCTTCATAGGGCCCGATTGGTGGCAAAGGCCATTTACTCGTTGAAGATTTGGATGGTGAGGAATCTTTTTAAAATGACAAAGAAAGAAGAGCAGGGAATCCGCGTATCTGTATTTTTACCATCCGATTATACATCCCAGCATGGTACACAGCCACTTCCGCCCCTGCAGCCCCTCGGCATGTTCTCCATCTTTTGAAAGATCTAGACATCTACAAGATTCACAATGAATCCATTTCAAAAATTGCCCTGAAGAAGTTCCTTGGTCATATCTGGAGGATTTAGTTGCTTTAGTCTTTTTCAATGATAAACTCGGACATGACACCAAAAACAATATGGTGCAAGCTTTGAGTAACTCAACTGATCATATCCCTTCGAAAAGGGCAACTGTCGATTCACTGGTGAGCCAGACAAAGAAGCTTGAGGACTTTGTTACATCACAGACATTCAGATTTTTTACTATTACAGCAATTGCAAGTGTTTTTTTTAAAGATGCAGCCAAATGGGAAAATGATGAAGTTTACAGGCCAGCTAAAGCAACCATCATTTCCATGGAGTTAGTTAATAATATTGCTGAGCGGGGAGTGGTACTAATGGAAGAGTACAACAATCTTCATACAAATAACGAAGAACAAAAACAGTTCCTCTTACTAGTCCTGCAACAATACATACAGAAATATCCTGACAGGAAGAAGTCAACCTTGATTGGGGTTTAAACATTGCTGTACCCATAATGTGTTCCTATGAGCTTTTTTAATAGGTATTGTCAATAAAAAAAATTATTTAAAGCATAGCTTTCTCTGTTTCCTTACACTGCGGTAACTTATGTTTATTGACCGAACAGTAATATTTTGATCACCGGTAGCACCCCCTAAAAGTTCATCTAATTTGAAAATATTTTTAGAGGTTCATTTTTTTAATGAAATGAAACATTTAATAGGGTGCCCCGTTGAATATTTCCGAAACAAAATTTTTGCCCTATATTAAGAAGCACCCTAGTGTTGCCCTGAGGCACGCGTGTTAGGTTTCATACTTCCGCGAAAGGTATCTCACCGGACCCAGCCAAAATTGAGGCAATCTCTAAGATTAAAACTCCATCTAAGATTAAGGAGGTTCGAAGCTTCTTGGGAATGTGTACCTTTTTCAGAAGGTACGTCCAATCGTACTCTATACTGGCGCAACCTCTTTTCAACTTGTTAAAAAATACCAATACCAAGTTTGTGTGGTCCCCCGAGTGTGAGGTCGCCTTTGACACCTTGAAAGAGAAGTTAGTAACTGCCCCCATCCTTGCACAACCTGACTTCAGTAAGCCTTTTACGATCCGGTGTGACAGCTCCAAACTCGGCTTGGGCTCCGTGCTCCTGCAAGATGGCGATTGCGGCCCCAGAGTGATTTGTTATGCGAGTCGTTTACTGCGTCCTAATGAATTTTCCTTTTTGACGGTTGAAAAAGAGGCCCTTGCCGTACTTTGGTCCGTTAAGTTGTTTCGACCTTACGTCGAATCAAGTGAATTTACCGTCATTTCTGACCACCGCTCCCTTGAGTGGCTGAAGACTGCCAGAGACCCAACAGGCCGTCTGTCTCGGTGGGCGTTGAGGCTCACTTGTTTCAACTTTACTATCAAATACAAAAGTGGTGCATCCAACACTGTTGCCGACCACCTTTCTCGTTTTGCCCTCGCTACAGCTGAAGGTATACTGGGAAACGACGACGCGGACAGATTACGCATGGCTCAGCGAAGTGACCCGGTTTTGAAACTTGTGGCCCACTTCATTGAAAGTGGCACTAGCTTCCCAACCACCCCTGTTGGCAGGAAGGCTAGACGCGTTTCATATAATGCATCTATTAGCAATGGCATTATTGGTCGCACTTTCAAAAACAGCCTTGGTGAAGTCAGGTTTTGCGCGTTGATCCCTCCTCCTGAGCGAATGCGTCTCATTGTTGCTGCACACCTTGGACCCGTAACAACACATATGGGTGTTTCAAAAACAGTGAAATGTATTCAAACACACTCCACATGGTTTGGTATGGTGCGTGATGTTACTTCATACATCAAAAAATGTCACACTTGCCAAACTTGCAAGAGCAACCCCTCTACTTTACGTGGCTTAATGGGTGCCGCCCCCATACCCCAGTTGCCAGGAGACACATACTTCATCGATGTTTCAGGTCCATTTGTCTGCTCGTCACGTGGCAACAAGTACCTTCTAATCGTGCAAGACTCATTAACGAAATGGCCAGAAATTTTCCCTATGAAAAATGCCAAAGCCATAACTGTCGCCGAAATACTTGTCAAAGAGATTTTCTCCCGCTACGGGCAGTGTCGTCGCCTGGTCAGCGACAATGGTAAATCTTTTCTAAATGGAATAATGCGTTGCATATCGCGCATATTTGGCGTAAAACAAACGTTTCTTAGCTTCTATTCGCCGGCCGGAAATCAAGCGGAGAGACTAATTAATACCGTGAAGTCACTCATTCGCACTAGGATCGGAAAATCACAAAAAACGTGGGATTCCGACCTACACATGATTGCCATGGCTCTGCGTGCCACTGTGTCCAGAACCACTGGTTTCTCACCAGCCGATCTTCACCATGGTCGACCACTTCGTTTCCCTGGGACTATTGACCCTAATTTATTAGGCCCCCTTGACAAAACTTCTCGGTCATGGGTTGTCAATATGTCTAAGCGTTTAGCTAACGCTATTTCCATTGCTAGATCTGCTTTGCGCGATCAGCAAGATGTGAATCGTGCTAGGGCTGACGAAGGCAAGAAACCCTTTGTGTTCAAAGTTGGAGATGAGGTTTTACGTAAAACCCACTACATCTCTGATAAAGCTAAGCAGTTTTCCAAGAAACTGGCTGCACGTTACGAGGGACCGTTCATCATTTATGAAGTTGTAACACCCTTAACCTATCGTCTCAAGGACCCTGTTAAAGGCAAAATGCTCGCGGGGACTACTCACCTTTCACAAATGAAGCCTTATTCCCGGTGACGAGATTTGGTTTTGTTTTCTCTTTTGCCTTTTTTTTCCCTCCTTTATCATGCCCCTCTCAATTTTGAGTTAACTATTTTCTCCTTTGGCCGATGGGTGCCTTTTAGCCCTTGTTGTAATTGTCATGAGGCCGGAGCCTAACTTTCATATGACTTTCCTGGTTTCCTTCCCGCTTTTGCAAATGTTGACCGAGTGTCCTGTGTTACGAGTTGAACATTTTCTTACTTGAAAATTTTCGTTATCTTGCGTAAAAACAAAACATTGGAACGAATTTTGTTCTTTCCGTCATCATCCTTTTCCTCCCCTCCTTTTTCCTATGGATCTTGAAAGGCGGGACCCAAAAGGGTGTTTTTCTCAGGATGGCACTTTTTTAGTTTGTAGTCCCGTGAAGCCCAGTTCTGTCATTTATGATTCGTTTTGTAGATTGTTTACTCAATTTTTTTCCCCTTATGATTTAGCGTGCCCTTTCTGTTTGTGTTGTTAGAGCCAAGCTTTTGCTTGTCTTTTTTTTTGTTGTGGACTGTAAACTTACCTGCTCCCTGATTTGTAAATTTCCCAGGTAGAAGGGCTGGTTTGGCCTAGCTTACCCATTTTGTCTCTTGTGCTTTGAGAATTTTAGTGCTTGGATTTGTTTCTTGGCCTAGAATTTTCTTGTCTGCCCTGAGATTTTGTTTTTCCCCAAAGCCCCTAACTCTTATAAGTTTCCTTTTGTAAATTTTTCCCAAACTTCTCGTTTCCTCCTCTCCCTTTACTGGAAGTCTGTTTTTCCTAGTCTTGCGTTTCCTTGTTTATCCTCGGGTAAATTTCGTTTCCCAGGACCGGTGAAACTGTAATGGGGTAAACTCACGAGAGTTACACTTGTCCGCCCTCCGTTAATGTTTTTCTGTTACTCCATAAAATGACCTGGTGGTGTGATGTGTGATCTGTGGTTTATTTTGTCTACTTCCTTCACTTCTGAGTGTGGCGTGCCTTTATTGTATTTTTCGTTTCGTTTTTTTTTTGTTACCCCTGTTTACCTTTGTTTCCTCATTTTTTCCCCTCCCCTCAGCTGTTTCATCATCACCTTTGTCACTCTTGCTTACCTTTTTCCCTTTCTCTTTTCGAATTAAATTTCGATAATTTTTTCTCACTGGGAAACGAGCTGGCTCTTGTCTTCGGGAGTCTGGCTTGGTTGTGTGGTACTTGGTGTTGTTTTTTTTTTTATAAGGCGCCTTCTGCTTTATAATGCGTTTGAATTTATCCACGACCTTTAGTTATTAAACTGAAACATAAGAGAATTAAGTCTTCTATTTTTGGGGCTATTTGGAGAAAGTGTAAGGGTGTAGTTGGTTTGATTAATCGTTTTTTTAAATAATGTTTAATAATACTTATTTCTGAGCAGTGTGGTTTGGAAGATGCCCTAAGTCACTAAAATTTATTTTGTGGAACCGTTGCAAAAAATTTCTTTGAATTCCAGTGTTGTTGAATTCTTGAAGTTAACTGAGGATTGGCTTGAGTCATGTGTATGTTCCTAATGATTCTATGTCACACCTTTTTTTCGGTGGGTCCACCTCTGGTTGGGTACGGGGGCAATATGTCGCGCCTCGCGACGTCACTCTGCTCGGCTCGCCATAAACACCGATTGCCGAGTCGCTTGACTCCTCCTCTTCATACCCACATTGCAGCATCACTCCACTCGTCGTAAGTCTTCAGACCTGCCTGCTCGCGATTTAATGACATCGATTTACCTTGGCATGCCATACTTTGTTTTTTTTTTGCTTCGTCATTCATTCGTGTGCTGAAATAAAATTTAAACTTAATTACCATACTTAACCTCATGTCTAATTATCTTAAACCTTCGTATTATAAAAACTTAACTTAGATCTGCTAACGATTTTACTTAATTACATAATTTCCCGGTTTGTTTATGTCATAACAGCTAATTCCCCGTCACCTGTTATGCAAATTCCCTTCCCCCCTTATAACCTGCTTTGATTGGTTGCTACGGGTCACTTCACACAAGCCGTCACTCTCCAATCTGTCGTGCAGGGCACGGTGGCCTTGTCTGTTGGTTTTCGTCGCAGGTGTGCTGTCAGTCTGTGGACTTTTTTTAACATTTAGCCTGATCAACTAACGTATTTTAACCAATGTTTTTAATCAATGCCAATTTGTTCGCACGCCCACGCCGACAGTCTCGGATGTCGTCCATCTAGGAAGTCTCGTCGTGGTCGTCGCCTCTCCTAAACTCGGCAGCAGGGCCAGGACAATATCAGAAGGTAAATTATGAACTATCGTAATTTTTACTGATATCTGTTTTTTCGTTTTCTTGCGTTGGTTAGCTGACCCCTACTCGTTTACTCATTACTATGGTGAGGTTTTCTTCGTGGCTGAGTTTGGACTAGGGAGTTCAGTGCTTGTCGTCCCTCATTTAAACCCGTTACGAGATGTTATTAGCATAAATCCGTTACGTGATGTTATGAAACCCCAACCATTGTGAGACGTTACAAATTCTAACTCGTTACGAGACGTCAAAATCCATCAACCCCCACTTCTTTCTCGTTGGGCTGGGGACGCAACGACCCATGTTTTCCTAACGGTCACCAGTTACTTACCAAAGTCATCTTTATTCGCCATTTAATAGTCCGTCACGAGACGCCCTCCTAAACCCAAGTTGCTTCATTTTGCGCAAAACAGTCTTGTGCTTCAAATCAAAATCCTGTGGCGATTAAATCTCTACAAGGCCTCATAGTGTCTCAAATAATCGTTTCAAGCCTTGTTCCGTTTTCGGCCAGTGAGACGCCGACTTTCGTAACCAACACCCCATTTCCTTGTAAACCTCCCCCTCATCTTTGTTAAACTATGATTCTTGAAGCTAAAGGTTTGACCGAGTGTGTTTTTCCTTACGTTACAATTGAATGTGAATCATGTGGTGCTAGTGTTTAATTAAGCCTTAACAGTTTGGTTTTTTTGAGTTCGGTTCGCGGCCTTAAAACCCCGCAAAACGAACCCGGGACCTCTTGCGAGTTCCCCTAGACTTTTTATTTTCCCCCGCTGTTCCATACAAGGGAAGGTGTCCGCGCATTTTAACAACTAGTGAGCGACAGTGCGCAAAGGATCATATACGTGTAGGATACAGAAAATATAGTTAACAGTTATTCAACAGAAAATCTCCAACGCGCCACATATTAAAACGGAGTTTTACCAAGGGATTGAGTAAGGAAATAGACCTTTGGGGCCGTACTTGATGTGGAGGATCGAGAAAAATGGCGCTGGGAGGAATGAACTTTTAACTTTGCTAGAGTGTGCACTTCAGTCATGCATGTATATCGCCACGAATGATAAATGACAAAGCTACTGAAAGAGAGCTGCGGACAAAGCAGCTTCCAAAAGTAAGATTTGCACAGAATGAGCGAGCAAAGCAAGCCAAATTCAGTGCGTTTGCAACGAGTACAGAAAACCAACTTGGTATCATAGTATAACGAATTATAAAACAAAAACGAACTTGTTTGATGTTTAAAGTAAGTTTTAATTGATCCGAAGTCAAAACAGCAAAGGAACACAAATAAACTTTCCTGTAAGGTTTCATATACAGCAAATGTTCCTGTACGGTTTAGTCCACGTGTAACCTTACTGCTGTATTCAACCAATAGCCACGTAAATAAAATTAAAACCATATCCCAACTTTCAAAATTATTGTAACATTAATATAGTGCTACACACTCACATACTTTTGGTGCTAAATTTTTCAGTATTATTCAAGTCAAGTCGTCTCCTTTCCATTCATCATATTGATACATACACCACTTTTCAAGATTTCGTATTCAAGACTTCAGGACTGGCATTTTATTTTTATTTTTAACGCCATTTCCAGGTTTTCAAGGAGTCGCATGAATTACTTAATTTGTAGGTCTGTACTAAGCACACGTACTAAGACTGATTTTTACGATTTTTCATTGATTCGTTTATCCAAGCAGAATGGCCCATCTGACCTATCGTGTTCTAAAGTAAAAACTGTAAAAACATGTGAATACAGCAGTAAGGTTTCACGTGGACTAAACAGTACAGGAATACTGCGGTATATGAAACTTTACATGAAATTTTATTTGTATTCCATTGCTGTTTTGACTTTGGATCAGTTAAACCTTAATTAAACATTGCCAGCTTTGTTTGGGTTCTGTCAATATACATACCCCAAAATAAATAGGCAGAAATAGTCTGAATGGTCAATTCATGGTCAAAAATCAACATAGCTTAGCCTTGCTACATAGTGTTAAAAAGCTGAATTCATAGTTTGTCTTGAATGATATTGAAAATACGGGCCAAGTCTCCAAATGTTTCTATTGTAGTTTAAATACAAAAGAAGAAAATGGATCCCGGCATTGACATTTTAATCTATTAGTATTGTGATTTGGAAAACTTTGGTAGAATACAGTGCAAATGAAATAAGAAGAAACAAACGGAAACCTTAGTGAAAATGCAAATAGACGAACGAGGCACGAATGAAACAATGGTTAATTTATTTTGTAATTTAACGTTTCAATTCAGCTTCCAATGATAGATTTTTAAGGACCCAATTTTTAGGAATTTTATTGTAAAAGTTAACAGTAAAAGCTTTTGATTTCCACGTAGTTTTTGTGCCTAGTAAACACGAGAAAATAAAAAACTTTACTGTGGAAACAACATTTTCCATGAATTTTTTATTCTTGTATAATAATTTTTCTGAAAGAATCTCGCCCCATCCTGTTCTTCCAATGCTCGTGTGGCTGTTGTTCCTTGGGCAAAAGAGGAATGAACAACTCCCCATTTTATCCCTAGCCTGTCTAGCCCCCCCCCCCCCCCGCGCTAATCTCGTTTAGCTCTTGACCATTTTTGAAAGAGGGGGAAATCTGTGGCCCTTATTCCGTCGTCGGATTTGGCACAAAGTCCGTGTGGGGCTTGTTCCGTGTGGGAGCTTATCCTTGTGGGCCTTAGTATGTTTAGAAGCTGTTCCTTTAAAAGAAAGCCAAAAAATTACTTTGGTTAACAACTGGAATAAGTGCTACATGGATTGGCTCCCACACGGAGTTAGGCCAAAAAAATGTGGGTCTTATTCCATTTGGCACTTATTCCATTTGGGGCTAATTCCGCGTGGAACCAGTTCTTAGTGGAGCTACTTCCAGTTGGGGCTACATCCGCGTGGGTCTAGATCCGTGGGTCTTCTTCCGTTTGGGGACAAATACGTGTGGGCCTTATGATTTGTGGGGCTTGTTCTGCGCTCCCATATCAACACACCAAAACATTCGCTAAGTTAATCGCATCGCTTAATAATTCGAAGGTTAAACGGAAACTAGAACACTGCTACTTTCGGTAGTAATGATCAAGTTTTCATTTAACGTCCAAAGTATTATTCGGTGCGATTAAGTTGGCGAATGTTTTGGTGTGTTGATATCACTCCTTTGAAAGGCCGAACCATTCGGAACTTGGCGGCCCCGTTTAACAGTTTTGGGTTTTGATATGAAATCACTATTTTTTTTAATTGTGTAGGCACATTAAAAGAAATTGGTTTTCAACTTTGCTACTACCTTTTGCCTATAGGCCGAACCATTGTCAACTTAGTCACCTCTTTATAGGTTTTTGGTTTGGTTTTAATTTTGTTGTAATTTTTTTTTAGTTTTGGTGTGTTGATATCACTCCTTTGAAGGGCCGATCCACTCTCAACTTGGTGGCCTCTTTACGAGTTTTTCGCTTTGTTTATTTTGTTTTGTTTTTACAGTTAGTTTATTTTTCGTGAATTGGACGTGAATACAATTTCTTTGCAACGTTGTTTAGATTTATCGCGATACACTAGTGTGTGTCCACTGTCTAGGCACGCACGTCAGTATACACGTTGTCATTGTCCGAACTTCGGCCGTCCAATGAGAGACGATGCCGACAATACTAACAATGATTATAACAATAGTTTCGTACTTACGCGCCCTCCCACGTCACCCTCGTTACGTCCCCAGGCTTCAAACCATGAGAGGTTCGTATTGTACTGCACCAACTTCATAGCTGGAAGCCTTCCCGTTATCTCGGTATCGATGAATAATCACCATATGGGAGTTAACATGTGGATGAGCGGGCTAACTAGAAGCTAGCTAGTTACTAATAACACATTTTCAATGTTATTGAGTTTCGGATTTTGCATTGAAAACAACTTAGGTGGCATTCGTACACGAGTTAATTTTTGTCAGGTGGGTCATTGCGCTCGATTTCAACACAATCTAAGCTTTTATACCGCATTATTATTTTTCCCCAAGTACCTCAAAGGATTTTAGCGAGCGTTAACCGCACCCGGTCATCTGCCCGACGAAGCCCTGAGGCCCCAAGTACCTGAAATGTGCCCAACTATGCTTCAAGATATAAGACACTGACGCTATGTCGTCGCCCTACAATGGTTTACAACCTCGAAATTGAATTTATGTGATGTTTGTTGTGATGTATGTTGCCTAACTTGGCGCAACATACTATCGTGTGTCTAGAATACCCGCTTTCGAATTTGATTTGATTTTGATTTATTTCTGTGGGTCCCGGCCTTCTGCCACGCACCCAATTACAGAGAATAGTCACACAATCAAAAACACAATCAACGCAAACACGAGAATTACCAGTACACAGCCTATTACGTCATACACACTACTCAGAAAAACCGAGTGGAACAAGGGGCAGGAGCAGGAGAAAGGAGCTTAGGTAGCTGGTCTAAACCTGGACACCAGATTGTTTAACAAAGGCTGCGTAATCTCGAGCACAACGCAGTCGACAGTTTGAGAGTGAGAAGGACGGCAAAATCCAGAGTCCGTGAACTAAACTTCCCCAAGCCCCACCTCTGACCGCTGGTCACTCTAGGAGAAAATGATCGCTTTCCGAGTTTTGAGATTAACAATGTCGAGGCCCCGCAGGAAAGCGGGTAATAACCTATTTATCACCCAGTCGCGTAATAATTGAAAAGCACGTTCACTGTCATTGTTATTGCAACATCGCCTTTGTTTGCTGAATGGAAAAATCGGCATTAGGATTCGTTTTTTGTGCTACGCACGCACAATCGCATTATGAAGCTTTCTGAGCAAAAAAACGTCAGCACGATTCGTTCTTTGTTGTGCGTCCGATGGCCCTTTATCGATCTCAGTACTCCGGGCCTGGGATTAAGGTATCATGCTTGTTGCATTGTTACAAGCATTGTTGTAGAGTACTGTGATGTCTAACCTGGGTGATTATGTTCGTTAATCATCCCATTTTGAAATTCGCGCTGCGAATCACTGACCTATACATTATGCCTTTGCTGCATCTGGACTTCCAAGTCTCGGCCTAGTTTCACCATCAGCTCAGTGATCAATGTTGGAAAAGGAACGCCAATAAATGTTCATTAGCGACATGCTTTTGTCTTTAAATTGGCTGATAGCAAGTAATACAGAAATGTCGATCCAGTTGATGGGATGTTGCAGATTATTAATACAATGGCGGGCGATTCCATTTGTTCTGTCTCCCTGTGCCGTTACATCCTGGTGGTCCTTAAGCCGAATGTGGAGGTGCCTCCTCGTCTAACGTAAACACACAGCCTAACAACCGCCACAGGGAACACAATACACAGCTCGTCTGGGTGAAACATGGGCCCTGGAGGGAACGTTCGTTCTACGCTTGCTCCTGGTAAAATAGGGGTAATTGTTATAGTGACGTAGATAGCGGGGGGGGAGGGGGATGTGGGACCACCGGCTGTGTTGGAGGGTCCATTCGGCAGCCATCCAAAGACTCGACTAAAGAGCTTCTTAAGGATTGGAGGGAATTGGCGAAGACATCTATTTCCTATTTCACCAATTCACCAAACCTTAACCAGACTGCTTCGGGCGAGCCCCTCAGATGGATTCCAGATTGACCCCCCAATGCAGCCGGAGGCCCAATCCTACCCCAACCATCTCACCTCCATCCCAACCCCCTGCACATCTTTGTCATGACGACAGTCATCCCTATTTCACCTGGAGCAAGTATACAACCAGAGTGCCATCCACTCCCCCCTACATCTGCAGTCAGTCGATCCCCCAAGGCCTTCATTTCACACAGGGAGTTGTGCATTGCCTTCCCTGTGGTGGTTGTGAGGCTGTGTATTTAGGTGAGACGCGCAGTTGCCTTCAGGTTCACCTTAAGGGCCCCCACGCACACAGCGGCCAGGTCGCTGCAGCCAATGAGAATGCTTACCGTTTATGTAAAACCAAACACTAATCATTTTCATTGGCTGCTGCAACCTGGCTGCGCGGCCAAGTTGCTCAGTGTGTGGGCGGCCTAAGGAGCACCCGGATGTAACACCACATGAAGACAGAAGGAACATAAACGCCCTCCACTGCATTAAAAATCTGCAACATCACACCAATTGGAGCGACACTTCTGTCGTACTGCGTTCCAACACCTTCAAGGACTCAAATCTTTTAGCCATTCAATCCCTAACTATCAGCCAGTTTACAGAAAAGGGCATGCCGCTAATGAACATTTACGGGCCTTCTTTTCCCAACTTTGATAGCTTGCTCAGGCTAAAGGTGAAGGAGGTAGGTGAAAAGTGGAAAGCCCAGTCGCAGCAGCAGCAAAGGCATATTGTGTAAATCAGTGGTTTGCAGCGCGAATTTCAAAGTGACGTGATCAAGGAACATTCTTTTGCTTCCGATTTTTTTATTTCTTAAGAAGATCAACCTGGAGATTAACATTTTCACCTGTTCGCCAGTGGCTAGTAAGTTCAGTTCAGTTACTCGCCACCTTCAAAATTTCATTCACCAATCCACTTTTTTTGTTGGGGGAGGACAATTTTTTTCTATTTTAGCGGGTATGTACGTAAATAATTTTAATGACAATTGAACAAGATATAAGACGGTATGCGACAAAGTTATGTCAATTCTAACAACATTCATTATGCACCTACTTTCAAACTAGTCAACAAGGGTAAAAAAAAACAAAATTTTAAATTGGATTTAAAACTCTTTAAAACGCATACTTTCAAAACAGGAGGCACTCGTGTATCTGCGAATTTTCAATAACTCAGCAGTTATCTTCATCAGGCGCAATAAGGGAGGTATTTGCGAATGACTCCATCTTTTTTGTTTACGTCGTCTGATTTCAAGTTCGAAGACGCACGCAAGCGTTGCCTCCGTTATTAACTGGGCGGATTGTGATGTCCTTGGCAGGGTCATACCTGAGCCCAGCGTGGCATCAATGGTAAAGAAAAGACACGGACTAACCAGTGTGTAGGCTACAGCTGAAAAGACTCTTTACTTCCTGTAGGCATCAGTATATATATACATACAAGTGTAACAGGAAGTCATGTGATTGATAAGTATATACATTGATGGTATAGCCGATTAGGTAGTTAAAGGGTAATCTGGGTAGGGTTAACATAATGATTGGAACTTGAACGGCAGCCATTGTGGAGCACACAAGTGACGACTCCACAATACAGAGAACGAGAAAAAAAAAACAGAAAAAAATTACCATTTCTGAAACTGACTGAAAATTTGTCAGTTTAATTTTTTTTTCATTAGCTTTTAGTAACAATTTTACAGTAAGTTCATTTAGAAAATTAATTGTAGTTGATGTTCCGTGTAGCCTTTTTGGGTTAATTTTCCAATTTGCAGCAAACATTACTGCAGCTGGAATGCTACAGCGTTACTGTAATTCAATTCAATTCTTTAATCCAGAGCCGTGACTACATTCGTACGTTCTTGACTACAATAAAACAATAAGAACAAAGTAAATTTAACACCGAACAAAGTAGATGCCATTACCAGACAATACCGGAACATGCAGCCAAACAACCATATGATAACCATATGACAACCACGTCGACATCATAGTCTAACCTTAGCAAGGACGCAATATTCCACTACTGCCTGCAGCCTCCCCGCCACCCTAATACAAAATAAACACCACTACAATGTACATTACACATGATACACATTGCAGCATACACCACCATTA
The DNA here is from genome assembly GCA_023313725.1 of Lithobius niger. Lineage (NCBI taxonomy): Eukaryota > Metazoa > Arthropoda > Chilopoda > Lithobiomorpha > Lithobiidae > Lithobius > Lithobius niger. The sequence continues at coordinate 103,303 of JAHWFP010231685.1, read as the reverse complement.
TACATCACCAAAAAAAAAACCCGCACAACGCTTATCGCAATTGTACTCACACCGGACATACACTATTCATAACCTCCTGGCAGGACGCATGAGAAAGGAGGAAATAATACTTACAACTTGACACCCATTCCATGCACAAACCGGACCACCCTTCTGAGGCACTCTTGAGAAACACGTGAATTTTGGCTAGATAGCAGATCGCCGATTACTAGCTGGGTACGCATGCCTCAAAGCAATGCCACTCGTTGAGTTTGGAATGCCTTGCACCCAAACAAAAGGTGTTCACGGGTGAAGTCCACCAGGCAGACATCACAAAGAGGCGAATCTACCCACCCCAGACGAAACTGATGAGCCCGCAACAGTGAGTGCCCAGTGCGTAGACGTGAAAGGACTCCCGCATCCGTTCTTACGAACTTATCAAGAGCTATAGTGCCCGCCAAGAAAGAAGTCCAAAGCGTTTCAAAACAGGGGTATGCATTGTGCATGCCGGCTGCGTCGTTTACCTTGCAGATATCCGCCATGTATAAGCAGCCAACGTGTGCTCATATAGTAAAGCTGTTAGGACCGTAATATAGGCTAATCAATCATGCACATCGAGCAAAAAGCTTGAACATTTGACATACAAGTAGTTCTTAGTAATACCAAGGGTAATATGGAGTTGAATACAAATCGAAATAGCTACAGAGCCCTTTGGATGTCCCCTCCGATAGGCTGGTGAGCAACAAATGCTTGCTAAGTGTTCTAAAAGTTTGAATTGTCACACCAGTCACTCTTAGCAGTACAAATCGAAGCCAAATTAAGCCGACTCCTTCACGAGTGTTCGCGTACTGTCGTTTCACCTATCGAAAGTACGAACGAACGCAAAACCCGAATAATTCAACAGTTCGTAAAAAAAAAAATGGCCTTACACTGTAGAATTTAATACAACTACATTGTGTACGAATGTCCCGCACGATAAGGCCCTGTATAATTAGTTCCCACATGACTCGCATCCTACCTGGTGAAACTGGCACCTGACCTAAACTAACGTAGATAGCAAACCCAAAAACAAATAAACATTAAAAAAATAGCGTAGTATACGGCACCCAAAAGGTGTGGCGTACTGCACTGTTTTAATATGTTTATTTCTTGTGGTCGTGTTGTTAGGTTAACTTAGCTTAGGCTAGATCATATGCCTTGGCTCCAATTTCGCCAGGCAGGGAGGGGGTTCGGGAAATTCGAAAGTGCTACAGGCACTGAAATAGCTTTTACAACATTATCATAGGTAAGAGTGAATGTAGAACACCGTTTCTCACGAGGAGAAAAACCAAAAAAATGAAAGCTTTTGCATCATTTTCTCGCGTCTGAACTAATATTGCAAAAGTGAGCCATACAGGAAAACCAACCGAGAGACATGTACCTTTAAAATCCAATGGTTCTAGCCAGTTTTTATGTTAAAATGGCTGAATCAGCAACAGCACTTCTTGACAAGTAATAACTGACGTCGAGGTAGTTTTACAGGGCGTGGGGGACGGGGTGGAACAATCGCAACTCCCCGACTGTTTGGTTAGCCAGCAATATATACGGTCACCAAGATTAAATAACTTTTCTATACGCCTGCAGCTTTTGCAACATTAGCCTAGGTTGGTTTGAGTGAATGTAGCAAAACCGGCGGCTAACATTTTGGGGGAAAAAAATGGGGAGGGGGGGGGGAGCATCCTCCCTCACACTTTCAAACCTTTTTCTTATTATTTTCGCTGCAGCTTGATTTCCACAATAAATCGTATTCTTTTTACTAATAATTTTTGCGAATGTTTGTAAGCAGAATTTAGTATAATTATGTTTGATGCTATCAGAGGCTGTACACTTTTGCGACCTAGGGGCTGCCGATGACTTCCCCCCCCCAATTTTCAAGTTTTTTTTTTTTTTTTTTAGAGAAAGTGTTACTTTCTTTGTTTTTTGTTGTTGCTAATTTACCCATAGACCTTATAGTTTGTTTTACCTATTTGGGAATGTGCGGGTGCAAGCAAACAACGCTTAGTAAGGAGAATATCCCCCCCCCTCCTCTACTTTTAACTTTTAAAGATTACACCCAGGATCCTTGCCTATAAGGATGCACAAAATTTTTTTCTGATTAAACTTTTTATTGAGCTCTGACTATCATTTTGCTCCTATAATACGGGTATGTTTATAGCTGTTTTATTCAATGCATTTTTTATTTGGGTAATAACCTTTATTTTACTAATAATAAACAAGCAATAAAATTCTCTTTTCGACATTTGGTGATCCAGAGAAGAACCGTTTTAGGGTGTAGTCCTAAAAAGGACTGAACATTACGTGTAACGACTGTTGAACAATGAGGCAGGGGTTTGTTTTTTGGGGGTTTAATTTCTCGAGTCAAGGGAAAAATAGCGAAGTATGGAAAACCTTTTAGTCAGTTTCTTCATCGCTGTCACTCTCTACCGTCGAAATGATGAGCAGTTCCACTCGTTCCTCGACCAAGTGATCGGATTCCCAGTGATACTTCTTTTTCAATTTCCACGACGTGGTCAAAGCTTTTTTCTAATTGTTTGGAGAAACTGCTTGAATCGTGGCTGTAGTAAGTTTCTCCATTTCGGCTAGGGTTAAATGATTTATGTTTGCTTACGTCTTCCTTCACCTGTGCCAAAATAAGTTCGATAGGGTCGTGGTCGCAGTGGTAGGCTGGCAATCATAATACAGTGTGGCCATGTGCTGGTAATCCCCCGAGTTTGTTTTGGAGCATTCGGTACGAATCCTGTGCTGCTGCCGGCATGACACAAAATAGGCCTTTTTCCTTTTCCCGTTGGAAACAAGCGTCCACGAATTTTTATGCCATTGTTTCTCTCTACCATGGTGTGCATTTACCCACGTTTCGTAAGATAAATAAGCGGCCTCCCTGCTGCCCGTATACCTCTCTTATTTTCCGTAAATAACAATGACGATGCGAACAATATCGGGCCGTTCAATATAAAATTTACGTGCGTCGAACTTGCGATACTTCGTTTTTAACTTACCGCGCAGAATACAACGGAGAGATGTTTTATTGCCTGCAAATTCGGTCCTCGCAACAAGCTTAGAATGAATCGAATTCGAATCTATGGTAGGATAATCGCCTGCTTGGTGAATTCCACTTACAGTAGCTCAGACAAGACAACTCGAACTTGTCCAAGTCGGTGGTCGGCACGGTGTGGGACCGTTTCCATCCCGGCGAGGTGAACGAAGGACCGACGGCAGCTTCCGTGACGGGGTCGATTGTTGAACTACCTAACTTGCCAGCGTCGGTAATTCTATAAACTGTTTTAACCAACACATTTTAGCTGATGCAGTGCTACTCAATAAATCACAAATAGAAATAGATATAGACTCGTGAAATACTGAAAAACGTCCCAAATAACACCCCTAGCATGACTGGAGAGTTTACTCTTTCTTGTTGACACGAACTTGATCGGAAAGCGACGCCATTGTTGTTGGTCCAAGAACGTTGCTACGACGACGTACTTATATGGTATAGAGGCAAGGCGCACTTTTTTCCATGAAAGATGAGTAGTCATAAAATGACCATATAAGGAAAGTCTTCTTTCCTGGCGGATAGTATAGGGACTGGCAGCATACCGGTTGGATCTCAAACAACCCTCTCCCAGTTACAGAGGTACGCCACTCTTCACTCCACTGTCTCATGAACTCCGAGGCAATCAACATACGTCGTGATCGTGGTGACCACACAATCTGCATACTTTCTACCTCTGAGGTCCTCACAGACCTGGCGAGGCTATCAGCTTGCTCACTGCTCGGAAGGCCGGCATGTCCACGGACCCATTCTACCGTCAACACACAGTACAGAAGAGTAGCCCACAGCTTCCTAGATATTGAGTAAATCATGGGGTCTGCCACATCTAAAGAGGAAACAGCCCTCCGCAGAACAGCCAGTGCTGACTGTGAGTCAGTGCAAATCCTGACCACAGGTAAACCCAGATCCAGGACTTCATCGAGGGCCACCGAAATCGCGCACAATTTGCACATCGTGCTGGACGACACATACGGCAGCCGGAATGAACGAAACACTTTGAGGGATAGAATGACTACTCCAACTCCACCTGTCCCTGAGTCGTGAAAGAAAGAGGCATCACAGAATACATCACAGCGCATCTCGTTTGCATCCCTTCCCTCATTCACATATGACAGCACAGCCAGAAGACTGCGACACCAATTCCGCGGACTAAACGGGCATGCCACAGCAACATCCACAGGAGAAAATGAGGCTACCTCCAGCAAGAGAGTGGCACCAACGCCAGGAGCACCCAACATGGAGCGTGCAACCGTACCTAAACCTAGGTAATCCCGGAGCACTCTACCTACCGGATCACACGGCCCCCTACCGATATTCTTGACACACGGAGCAACGAGCAGTTCTCTAGCGCGAACATGCAGAGGTGCCTGGCAACTCTCCGTCCACAAAGCCTGTACTGGCGTGCTGACCAAACATCCCGTGACTATCCTTAGACAGTCGTTAACAACAACCTGCAGAGAACGCAAGTGACATTGACGCGAGCATAGCACAGGAAGGTGATAATCCATCACCGCCCGGACAAACGTCTTATAGGCTGACAAGAGCGATCCCCTCCTGACCCTTTTAATTTTAATAAGCCGTTTAAAGACTGATGTTCGCACCCGAATCCTGTCTTTCAGCCAGTTCGTGTGGGCTGTCCATTCCAGACGTTCATCAAGCTTGACCCCAAGATATTTGACCAGGGTGCCTGGGCGACAACCGTGCCATCAACAACAACTGTCGCCTGAAACCTCTCTCTCTTCATGGACCTGGAAAACACAACCAACTCGGTCTTGGCCAGAGCCAGTAACAGGCCTCTCTCAGACAAACGGTGTGAGACCAGATCTATAGCCCTCTGAGGACACTGACAACAAACGGCTGCATCCTCACCTTCAAACCACAACGCAATGTCGTCAGCATAGCACACGACATTGGCTGACTGTCCCATTTCTACAATAACATCATTAATGGCAACTGCAAACAACGCTGAACTAAACAGCTCCCCTGCGGGAGACCACAGTTTGAGCTTCATTCTTGAGACCAAAATCCATTGACTTTCGTTGCAAAACGTCTGCAAGCTAGAAGCGCAGCAATAATAGTCACCAGCTTTGAACTCACCCCCATCTTAAGAAGGCGGTATTTCACCCAGGCACTGCTTACCGTGTCATAAGCTGCCTTTATATCTAGGAACAAGGCGACTACAACGTGTCCATGCGACTATGCCTCATATATGCCAGTCAGCAGGTACATGATCGCATCCTGTGCAGTCGTGTTCGCTCTATATCCGAACTGAGTTGGAGCTAGGCAACCATAATATTCTAGGTACCAGTTCAAACGACGCACAACCATTCGCTCAAAAACCTTTCTCAGACATGAGAGCAGGGAAATCGGCCTATAATTCACCAGGCTAGACCTAACTGAGCCGGCCTTATGAACCGGAACTATCACAGTCAATAGCCACGACTCAGGAATTTGAGAGCAATCCAACAAGGCCTGAAACAGCGCAACACATCCACGAGTGGATTCTTCCGTCAAGGCCCTGAGAGCCGTATATTGCACCCCATCTATTCTGGGGACATTGCTGTCCTTGCATTTCGCCAAGGCTGCTCGAAATTCTATTACATCCCATGATGCGTCGGTTGGAGACTCCCCAAACCCCATCTCTGATGGGACCGGTAGGAAAGGTGGGGGTGTCCCACTGGGAAGGGAATACACGCTAGCAAAGCGCGAACAAAATGCATCGGCCATCGCACCGCCCTTCAGGACTGACTTGCCAGAGGCATCAAGATCATATATCCACGTGACCCTTTCATACGCAGGCTGCTGATTCAGAACACTCCAAGCAGCACTAAGAGAGGGGGCAAGAGCAACTCGCGAGCAGTTGCGATCAGGATAGGACTCACGCTTTACCCTAAGCAGATATGCTGACTCCTTCGAGATTCCACGGTAAACCTGCCATAAGCAGCCACTTGGGTGCCGTTTCCAATGTCGATATGCCCAACGGCGATCGCGCACCGCCACGGTACACACCGAGGTCCACCACCTGGGGTTAGCTCGAGCTTGGACTGGTGTCGAGAACCGTTTGGGCTTAACATTTGTTGACAACCAACTCTCAAAAATGCCGTTGGATACCTTCGGTTTCTCCCGAGAACCACGGCGCAGAACACCAGTAGCTTCGGGGGTGACCAGCATAACCAGGAAGTGGTCACTCCAACGAAGATCATCTGAAACTGAAAAGCGAAAAAGTCCTGCCAAGTCTGGGAGCACAAAAACAAATCAAGAACAGATTCCTGAACACACACCCCCCTGCCAACGTATGAAGGTTGTGGAACCATCATGCACTATCCCCAAATCTGCTTCTTCAATTGCCCTCGCAAGCTTGCGACCATTGGAGTCAACCCGACCGGAATTCCAGTCATGGTGATGAGTGTTAAAATCACCCGCCACCATGAAAGGAGGTTGAAACTGACCAAACCAAGAAAACCACTGATCCGCCGAGATAGGCCTTGTAACATGTACGAATACCAAAGTGATCCACCTCTGAAGCATCCACACACACACTGCACATGCCCTAAGTCCAGCAACTTGCACCCGAAGTGGAAAGGCTAAATACGGGACTGACCATTTTAGAAAAATACCTACTTTGTTGTCCACAGTGACAAAGTCTGCCTGATTGACCACTACACTACACCCCTCGCCCACATTAGCCTCCTGTACTCCTATTATATCCGCATACTGCATCAGGTTCAATTTCATGCAGCTTGCCCTGTAACCCACGAACATTCCACGAAATAATTGAAAATGATTTAGAGTTGAAGCTGAAAATTTGAACCTACCTCAACCCAAGAGTGCCCTTTGCCATACCTAACCTAACCCATTCCCCCTTTCTCACCCATCCCCACACCATCACTTGATGCCACATCCATATTAAGTCCAATGCAAAGATCGTCAAACTCCTCTATACCATCTTCTAGTACCACTTCTCTCATTAGATTTTCGTTGGATACCTCACTGCTTACACTAACACAATCCAACCTGTTTTCGCAATCCGACACGTTTGCACATTCAGAATTGTCATCCAAATTCACTTGAGACACGTCACTTTCGTTTACCTGCAATCCCTGACTCTCACAACGTTCTGCCTCTTGACTCCTCAACCGTTTCAGGACCCTCTTCTTTTTAGGTGTGGGAGGGAGGACTCGTTGGAGAAGAACCAATTTGCATGGCCTCTTCTTCCTCCCGCCTGGTCACCACCTCATTACTTTGATTGCCCAGACCACCTGCTGTTTGGGGACGCTCAAGAGGTGTTACCTCTGCACCATCACCTCCTTTCTTGAAGAATCCAGCAACTCGGAAACCAGTCGCTGGCACCACTTCCCGAGCCACTTCAGCTCTGACGTCGCGTAAATGGCTGCATAACACTCGGGGGTCCTTGTACTCCCCGCAGGATGCACACAAAAGGCTCTGGCAAACCCAGCGAAAGTGCCCACGCATTTTGCAGCGAAGGCACAAGGGAGCACGCTCAGCTACAAGAACAAGTGCAGGAACCCCTCTAACCAACTGTGTCTGGAACATCCAGCAGCGTTTTGAAAGGTTTCAGTTTAAAACGCACAATTCTCACCGCCGTATCACACATGGGTTCCCCACGAATCACTAACTTTTCAAACGCATGGGATTCGACCGTTGCATAGTCGCTGAATGCCACAGCAACATCTTCAGCAGTAACACTTCTCGGGAGCCAGTGTATTCGTGCTTCTAAAGTCTGATCATGGAGATCATGGATTTCCACTTTGTGTCCATTGATAGATAAATCAGCAGACGCCAATTTCCTTTTTGCTACTGGTGATGTTAAAGTTACCTCTAAGGCACAGCCTGTTCTCATAGCACCTACTACTTCTTCACACTCCTTTCCTACAATATCCGCAACATGCAGAAAAACTTGTGATATGGTGTAAAGCTTCCCTGTGTCAGAGCAGAGAAGAACCAAGGACCTAGTCATGCCAATTGATTGCAGGCTCCCCTTGTAGAGCCTCTGAAGCGATGATAATTTCCGGGACCTATTTATGTCAGCAAGTCTTCTATCTTCCTCGCCTTCATCGAACTCATCACTGCGATCTCCACTCCCTGCAACCACAGACGAAAAAAGGCCCTTCACTGTTTGTACAGCATCCAACTTGTCTGCTTGCATTTCACCTTTACCTCCAGCATGCTCCATATTCCTGCCGTCGCCATGTTGTTTCCTGTCCCCCACCCTACTCGAAGGTTCAACTCCAAACCTCATCACGTCACTCACAGAAATATCCCTTTGCTCTGCCTCCTTCACCACAACAGCAAATACATCGTCAGAAACAACACCTGTGTTGATGTCGCACGAAGCCAAAACTTTTCTCCTCACAAGAGAGCAGAGAAGCCCATCCACATCTTCCGCCATCTTTTCTGCCACTCAACAAAGACTGGTTGTAGATGTTGTAATTTGTTAGAATTTGCACCGGAGTGGAAATTGTTACTCCCGCAATTTTTAGTTCCGATGTGTGAAGGATGTTGACATGAAAATGCAAAAAGAGAAACATGGAGATAAAACCGTGAAATTATTTTTTCACATAAACAACAATTTACACTACATGTTTACCTAATTCTAAAGGCGGACGTTTTTAAAATTAACAGAGCCGATTCTCTGCACGATTAACTTGGGACAGACATGTTCGCGTTACTCACTACAAGTTAAAAAAATTTTCATTAAATTCACGGACAACTAGATTACTACATAAAACGAAGAAGTTGTACCCACCTGGTAATTAAAAAAAAAAAAACTACAAATTGAGCTTGTCAGGAGCTAGCTCTACGCAGTCTTTTCGTACGATTTTGTCAGTTTTGAAGTTGCAAAGCAATATCGTCTGGAGTTGGCGATAGCACAACTTTACGTTTGTTAGGATTCGATTTCGATTTTTTGTTAGCATAACGTGTTCGATGATTGTTTAGCAGATGGTGACGTAACAACCTATAAAGGTTGTGACCTTCCTGGCGTTACAATATCTACGGAAGAGGCGCTGTTAGTATTAGCCAAAGGTGATTGGTTGTTTACGTTCATAGACTTATCCATTTCGTGTATGAGGGGTAATTTAGCTGGAGATTTCTTGCCACCTGGTGACTTGCGAGGCAAAATCTCAGGTGATTTTCCATGCTGATTGATTGGTGGTTTGGAACCCTCAGCAACAGAAATTGATTTTCTGGATTGGCCAAGAGATCTGCGATCAGGAACTACGTCAGCTGAACTTGGCTTTTCATGTTTATTACCGCCAAATGACATGCGTTTTGAAAAAGAGTAAAGTTGCTCATTTGATCATTATTATTCACGCAGGAATTATTACTTTTTGCCGTCGGATTAAGTGCGTTTGGTGACTGCTCAGGATATTCATTTTCAGTGGTATGCAATCTTAGCTGTTCGCTATGATTGTGAATTTTATTAGTGTTCAGTGTCAACGATAATATAGGATTCATTACTGCCAATTTGGGTTACTACACCTTTAGACCATAGTCTATCATTTGTAGTACTAAAGTCCAAACATTATCGCCTACTTGATACAGTTTCAACTCACTATGGTGGGTGCTCTGTACTTGTTGTAATTGTTTATGGCGAACGGCTGCAATAGGATCAGGGAACAATAAATCCAGCCGAGACTTTAATTCTCGGTTAAAGTATAATTTTCCGGGTGTTGCCTGGTAGCGGAAATAATGATACGTGTTGATAACAAGTAAGAATTTATACTTTCTTGACCCTTGTCGCTGCACGGCCTTGTAGACGCTTTTGAAATTGTAGATGTAAATTTTTGCCAATCCGTTGGTCCAGGGCACAAAACTCGGGCCCGTCATGTGCCTAATCCCATTGGATTTTATGCAATTTTGAAATTCTGCGGACATAAATTGGGCAGCATTGTCCGTAACTAAGATGTCCATTAAACCATATTGAGCAATATGATTGTTTAACACGTCAAATACTCGTGAGGACGTTGACTTCATTTTATGCACAAAAGGAATTTTTGAATGTGCGTCTACTCGTATAAAAAACATATAATGATCCATCGGGCCGAGAAAATTTGCGTGCATTGTAGCATTAGGCTTTAGTGGATATTCCCATGTGTGTTTGGGCCCAGCTGTTTGAGTATCTTTGTACTCTTGACAATCTTGACATGAACAACTTTGTTTTCGATGTCAGAGTCTATCTTAGGCCACCAGACTTTTTGCCAAGCTAAACTTTACAATTTAACTATGCCTAAGTGAGCGCTGTGTAGATCTTTCACGATTTGTCTCCGCAAGGCCGTCGGCACCAGGACTCTATACCCCCAATATAAAGTTTCGTTTTCGACTGAGATTTCAGTACGGCGTGTGAAGTACGGCAACAGAATGCGGGAAGTTCGCATTTTTCAGGCCAGCCATGGTTCACGTTGCGATAAACTTTGGAAAGAATTTTATCACATTTGCTTTCGAGAACTAGTGTCTCGTTTAAAACTGGTAGATTTGAAACAGTTTCTAAAGCAAGAACATTATATTGTACGTCAGCTTTTTTGAACTCCTCGGTATTTGGTAGAGGAAGTCGAGATAACGCATCAGCTGAAGTTAAGCTTTCCGGGAATATGTTCAAATTCATAGTCGTACGAATTAAGCATTACTGCCCAATGCTGAACCCTGCCGGCTGCCATTTGCGGTATTCCTTTTTTAGGGCCAAAAATCCATACTAGGGCCTTTTGGTCAGACTGCAGTATGAATCGCTGACCATAAACGTATTTGTGAAACCGCTTCAATCCCCCAGCCACACTAAGCAATTCCCAATCAAAATGCGAGTAGCCTATTTCTGCTTGAGTTAGCTTACGTGAAGCGAAAGCTATCGGTCTAGATTCGTTGTTTTTCATGCCATGCATGATGCACGCGCCCACTCCATAGGGTGAGCCGCCACAAACGAGTTTGAGCTTTAATTTTGGATCGTAGTGGACCAGAACTTTAGATTTAAGAAATAATTATTTTACTTTACTCACGGCTCGGTCACATTCTGCCCCCCAAATCCACTTCACATTTGGACTTAATAAACGTGTAACAGGTGATAGAATGTGAGCGAGATTTGGTAGATATTTTGAGTAATGGTTTACAAAACCCAAAAAGCTCTGTAGCTCTTGAATACATGTTGGGTTAGGAGCGTTTGTGACTGCTTCGATAACCCCAGGGAATGCATGCAGGCCTTCTGCATTTATCATGTGGCCTAAATATTTTATTTCAGGCTGGGACAGTTTGCACTTCTCGATCTTAAGTTTGGCTCCTGCATCTTGTAAAGCATTTAACAGTTTATTTAAAGATTCGTCATGATCAACCCCCTTCCTGCTCACCAGGATGTCATCGTAAAACGGGAGACATTTGGGGATTTTACTGGTGACTTGAGTCCAGGTCTGGACGCTAGGCCCAGGGGTACGCGAAGTTATCTAAACAATCCCAGGGGTGCATTTATTGTTAAAGCTTCTTGTGACTCTTTATCGAGTTCAATTTGCAGAAAGGCACCCTTAAGATCGATAAGGGAAAAAAGTGTCACTGCCTGCTAATTCACTAAATAATTCTGCGGTTTATGAACTATGACGATGGGCGTAGACCACTGAGAGGTTTCCACAGGCTCTAGAATTCCAAGGGCAACCAACCTACGAATTTCTTGATTAATCTTTTCTTTAAGTGCTAACGGAACAGATCTTGCACGACAGTACACAGGCTTTGCATCAGGTTTTTAATGAATTTTAGCTTTGAAATTCTTAACTTACCCATGCCTTCACTAAATAGCTCAGGGAAACCCTTTACTATTTCGGAAGTGTCAACTGGTGTAATACTAGTTTTAATTTTTTTTACACTTTTCTTAGGTTTCTCAGGTTTTCTTTTGTTTGTAGGTCATAAAATGGATGGAAATCAACCCGAAAAGTAGAAAGCCAATCCTTTCCCATTAAAGCAGGTTTATACAATTTTGAAACTAAAGCATCCAAGTGTTCAATTTGACCTTTACTTCAACCTTTAGACTTACAGTGTAAATCGTGTTCTCAATACCGTCAGTGTACGAGTGTATCGAATACGGACTGAGTTTTAAAGGACAGTTCGAAAAATACTTTTTGATGCCACTCAATAGGAATAATGGATGCATCTGCCCCGGAATCAATTTCCATTTCAAGCTTGACACCATTTAGGCAGACTGGCATTTTCCATTTATGTATTTTCATAGAATTAACTACTGCTATGATCTTTTTGGTTTGTAGGGAATTGAAATCTGGTCCGCAGCCTGACTCAGTCCAAGAGTATTATTTTTCAGAACAAGATAGTGGTTATCTCAATCACTATCAGACCCGGAACCAGACTCTCAATTTACGGCGACAACATCCTGGTCATTTCCACTGTCACTATCGCTGTCACGTTCAAGTTTATGAACACGATTTTTGTAACTATACTTCTGTTTTGTCTGTGGCCTAGCCTTAAAATTCGTGCTTGAACTTGCTTAAAAGTGGTCGAGTGGTTTTGAAGTTCGTTTAGAATGACTAGCTTTTCTGCAGATGGCTTTTAAATGGCCGACAGTGTGGCATCTGCCACAAGAATACTCGCGATATTTGCAGCGTGTTTTCACATGGCCAGATTTGCCGCAACAACAGCAAATAAAATCATTAGGTGGATTTAGGCCTACTAGGTTGTTTTCTAGCTTTTTTAGCTACATAATTAACAGCCCTTGAATGGCTTCTCAAAACGCTTTGGTCCGTTTCAGCAGATTCCAAGGATAAAGCTAAGGATGTTGTAGCCTTTAAATCCAGAGTCTGCTTCAACAACTCGCGTTGGATGACTTCAGATTGGATCCCCCAATTAGACGATCCCTAATCATTTCGCTATTAATGTCTTTAATTTTAGCGAAGTCACAATATTAAGTCATAAGCTTAAGCGCAGCTAAATAATCCCCAATACTTTCGTCTGATTTTTGCAACCTTCTGAAAAACTTTACACGCTCAGATACCACTGAGGGCACTGGCTCGATGTCTTCTAAGATTTTTTTAACTAGTTAGTCAAAAGTTAATGAGTCTGGTAAATCAGGTGAAATTATATTTAGAATCTTGTCAAACATTTTCTGCCCACAGATGCCATTAGAAAATTCACTTGTTAGGCTGCTGGTATTTCTTTAGCTTTAAAATAATAGCTGATTCGGTTGGAGTATTTCTCCCATGTATCGGACTCACAATCGAATTCTGGGAATAAACCAGCGGTTTTAGATGAGCCCATGTTGACGTCGTCTTCACTACTACTAGATTCAAAATTTAAAATCCAGTTTGAATTAGCTTCACTAATGCTAGCGTTCACTACTGAATTATTTTCAGTTTCACTTTCGCTACTACTTTTAGCACCTTCAGGTGTTTTGCTACCGACACCTGTCTTTGGCATAAGCCTTACAAATTAAATTTAATTACAATCCTGTTTAACCTGCAAAAATTAAACTGGAGCACTCAAGACTACCGGTCAACTATTTAAACACAGAAATAAATCAAGCTTGACTGTTGCCTACCTAGTTTTATAAATTAACTGCCTACAAGTTAAATTTAAAGGGACTAGGCTTTGAAAAAATGTTTTTACGTTTACCATTACTGCAACGTTTTATAAAACAACACTTCTGGCCTAAGCCTCAGCACAGACCAGATTTCATTAAGTTTAAGCTTAAACCTACGGTGTTAAATTTTACACTGGCACTAACCAGCTCGAATATGGGAAATGGCACAATCTAATTTAATAGGGTTTATTTAGCAGCGCATTTTTCGGGCCTTCAGGCTTATAGTACTGCCTGTGCGGACACGCCAGTGCATCGCTCTAGAACACTGCCAAGGTAAAATTAACCATAATAATTCCAATTGCCCACTTCGGTTCTAGTTGTTAAGGTACTACATTTAACTATTATCATTTCGTACCACACAGCTCTACCACGGCAAAATAACACTGTTTGAAAAAGTTTAGCCTCTGGTAGGAATTCAGAGCACTAATTTTCATTGCCAAATGAAAAAATTTGCAACCTACCACAAATATGGAGCAAAGATGTGGTTGAAGACCTATCAGTTTAAGCTTAACATTTAAAGTTTACCAATGGTACCTGCCTCGTCGCCAAGGGTGATGTCCTTGGCAGGGACATACCTGAGCCCAGCGTGGGCACCAATGGTAAAGAAAAGACACGGACTAACCAGTGTGTAGGCTACAGCTGAAAAGACGCTTTACTTCCTGTAGGCATCAGTATATATACAAGTGTAACAGGAAGTCATGTGATTGATAAATATATACATTGATGGTATAGCCTACTAGGCAGTTAAAGGGTAAGCTGGGTAGGGTTAACATAATGAATAGAAATTGAACGGCAGCCACTGTGGAGCACACAAGTTACGACTCCACACCGATCTCCCACATTGTCGTTGATCTCCCACTTCTCCAGCAACAAAGTGATCAAGTTCACGGTTTACTAGGTGCAACACATTAGGTTTGGCTGGGCCTTGTGTCAAATAATGTTGCATTGCAATCGATTTAAGACACTGAAGGTGATTGTCTGTAGCATTATTCAAGCTCACCAGTGTGTTAGTGTTTCCCCAGTCAATCTCGTGCACTTGTCTTCCTTTTTGTTCCTGGTGTTTCCCATATGCTGACTCAATCACGTCCTCACATCCTTTCGCGTCTTCCCTATGTACACGGCAAGGCACTGCAGACCTTGCATGGAACACAGTACACTCCTTTTCTAGTATTCACTGCCTTTTGTGTGACTCTCTTAGATGGTAGTGCTTCAGTTTTTCTCTGTATCAAACTCAATTTAAAATTTTGTATTTTTCTAGTAAGAACCAAGGCCCTTCTTCCTTACGATGCCTCGGATTCCATCAGTCACGCCCTCCAGAAAGGTAAGTCCCACTCTTGGTGTGTCACTCTTATCACCTCTTGTATTTCCCACCACAACCTTATGGCTTCCCTCTCTTTTCGTCTTCTTCATCAGTCGGATTACGAGACCTGCAGTGTAGCTCAGCACCAAGAATCGTTCTTTTGCTCTCTGGAGATGTGGCTCAGCAAGCTGTTATCTACTCGAATTTATAACAAGTATGGTAAACTTGTTTTTGGCAATGGCATTTTAACTGTCTGTTGGGGTGTCCCAAGAAGTATGGTATACCCCTATCCGTAGCCATTTCTTTTCGGTAGGGCTGGAAAGTGACACCGCTTCCTCAGCTTTCCAGCCCTACCGGAAAGAAATGGCTACGGATAGGGGTATCCTATACTTCTCGAGACACCCCAACAGACAGTTACATGCCATTCCCCAAAACGAGTTCACCAGCTCGTTAGAAATTCGAGTAGACAACATCTTGCTGAGCCATATCTCCAGAGAGCAAAAGAACGAATCTTAGCACTGAGCTACCCTGCAGGCCTCCTGAACCGACTGATGAAGAAGGCGTAGAAAGAGTGGGGGCCATATGGTTAAGGTGGGAAATATAAGCGGTGATAAGAGTGACACACCAAGAGAAAGTCTTAAGTTTCTGGAGGGCGTGACTGATGGAATCTGAGAATCGTGAGAAAGAAGGGCCTTGGTTCCTACTTGAAAAACACGAGTGGTTTAAAATCGAGTTTGATACGGAGAAATGCTTAAGCCCTACCAGCTAAGAGACACACACAAAAAGTCTGAGATGAAGTGACTATGGGAAAGGTAGTGTATACAAGAGCAGGAGTGTACTTTGTTACATGCAAGGGCTGCAGTGCTGTGTACATAGGAGAAACTGGGAAGGGTGTGAGTACGAGACCGAGTCAGCATATGGGAAACACCAAGAACAAAAAGGAAGACAATGGCATTGCAGCCCATTGCACGAGAACAAAGCACGAGATTGACTGGGGAAACACAAAGACACTGGTGTGCTCGAATAATGCTAGAGACAATCACCTTCGGTATCTTGAAACGATTGCAATACAACATTACTCAGCACACAATGTAAACAAAAAGATGTAGCCACAGTTCACAAAAACCACCCTTATTGTGCCTGATGAAGGTAACAGGTCAGTTATCGAAAATTCGCAGATACGTGTCTCCAGTTTTGAAAGTGTGCATTTAAAAAAATTTGAAATCCATTTTACGATGAGTGAATTTCATAGTATACCCAGTAACGGTTTTTTCGGACAAATAATATTTTCTTGCACAGTAAGGCATAATTTAAATTCTTGATACACAGACTTTCAAGGGCGGGGAGCAACCATCAGTAAGATTGGAAAAAAAAAGGCAGGCACTATTTCTCCAACTTTTCCAACCCTCGATTCGCCTTTGTTTTAATATTATTTTAGTCATTCTGCTGTGTCTTAGCTTTCCAACGAGTGAGACTAAATCCTGATGTTACTTTAGGCCTAACGGAAGCAGATTTCCATCTCAATGAAACCGGAATTTCAGGTTTTACAGCTGCCTAACATGTTGGGAGCAGTGGTTTCAGCAAAAAATCAGTTTTTGACTAATATAAATTGAGTGGAAATTATAAGCAAAATATAAATTCTTTACTTGAAAACCGGCAACCAGCGATAACAGTGATTGTTTAAAGACATTTTTTCAGGAGTACACACACAAATCACCACTTGTACACAGCAGTATAGTATCTAGTCTTGAATTTTCGAGGAAAATTCCTTACTTCTTCTTCAGAATTCGAAAAAGCCCATTTTGCTGGCCCCCAGTCCGGCCGGCTAAAAATGGTTTCTTTTGCGAAAACATACTTAACCTTGTTAATTTTAGCATAATATTGTCCTCAATGGAATGTTTCCCTGAAGGTTTCTTGACTGCACGTAGCCACCTGCTTGCATGCCTTTACTGTGCCTGCGCGACGCGGCCCTCCTCTGTAAAAGTGAGAGCGCACATTCTTTTGCTATTTATTTTCCTCCCTATTTGTCAGACGGTGACTCAAGAGGTGAGGCAGGGGCGGGATTGGCTGAGTATTTTTTGGGCAAAAGAAACCATTTTTAGACGGCCGGGCTGGTGGCCGGCAAAATGGGCTTTCTTGTTGCCGAAACATATTGCCCTTGTTAATTTTAGCATTAACAAGAGACCTCATCAAAGACAGGTGGCGGGCACCGCCTTGACGGGCCCCCTGGAATGCAAGCAGGCTTTCCCCCAAAAAATTGGTAAAATTTTGCACTTTATTCAGAACAGGTGATAAATCAGGAATTTGGTCTCTTTCGTGGTGATTTGCGGCCCTGAAAAGGACCGTTGTTTTTACTGAAGGATGGGGCTTGCTCCTTCATTGCATGGCTTGCTTCGATCATGGTTGGCTTGCTTCCATCATGGGTGGTTTGCTTCTGCTTCATTCTGAGTGCTTAAAGGGGGGCTTGACCACCGTTCTGGCTGCGACGATTGGTCCCAGCTGGTGTAGTCCCTTTTCTTCTCTAGACCAGTCTTTCAGGTAGTAGGTTGTAAAGGTTGACTGATGACGGCAAGATGCTGCTGCCAGTATCTCTTCTAGTGGAGTGGCATTCTGGAGGGCTGCAATGTGGAGATTGCTCTGACTGCGTGTGCTGTCACTCTAATGCTTTTGCTCGTGCTCTATTTGTCATATGCCGCTTCGACAGTTTTTTTTATCCAACGGGATACCATTATTGCGGAGGTCTCACTGGATTGGGAATCAGTAGATAGGAAGAGGTGATTTCTTCCCTTACGATGTCTTCGTGTTCGGCGCGGGTTAAGTAGAAACGTAATGATCGAATCAGACATAACAGGCGGTCGGGTTCATTTCCCACGATGTTGGATAAGGCCCGAAAGGTGATTGGTTTTGATGGTTCTGAAGGTTTTTGAGTTTTTGCACGGAAGTTTGCTTTGGGGTGGAGAGTTACGGAGGAGAAATTTGGACCGAATATGCAGTAGGCAGGGTCGGCTGAAAGAGCTTGTATTTTGGAGCAGCGTATGCCTGCCACTAGGGTCACCAGAAAGACATTTTTCCAGTTCATTAGAAGTAGGGAGGTGTCTTGCATGGGTTCATATGGTTCTTCCATTAGGGAATGAAGGACGATGGAGAGGTCTCAGTCGTTTACAGTTCTCCTTGTCATAGGACGTTCGTTTTCGAAAAAGGGAATTAGTGCCGAGATGAAAATAGTCATCCAAGAGTTTCGTTTTCTGGGCTGCATTGAAGACTGACTGTAGTGCTGAGCGGTAAAAGAAGATTGTTGAGCCTTTGAGTTTGTCTTTGTTGAACAGGTTACTGAAGAGCCTTAAAAGTTCTGGAAGTGGGGGGGGGGTCGATTGGATTAATATTCCTTGTGATACACCAGTCCATCTGGACCAGTGGCTGTTGTATATTCGGTTTGTTGAGTCTCTGGTTTCCTTTGAGGCACTGCGTTCTGCTTCATCCCAATGAATTCCAGCCTTCTTGAGGAGTTTGATGATAGTAGCCACCCATGTAAGTTTAGGTTGGCTAGGTTCGGGTGGAGCTTTGATTCTTTCTGTTGTGATAGAAAATCGGGAAGAAGTAGTAGACTTCTTGGAGTGTCAACTATCAAGTTTAGAATGTGGGGGAACCACAGTGCTGATGGCCATAGTGGTGCGACTAGGAGAAAGCGGCTTTGACTTTCTTTTTATTTTCTGTAGAACCTGTGGTAGCAGCTTGAAATGTGGAAATAGGTATGCATAAAGGTTGTTCCAAGGTTATGTGAGGGTCTCTAATACCATCGTTTTCCAGTCTGGAATCGGGTTGAAGTAATGGGGAAGTCTGGCATTGAGCTTTGTTGCGAACAGGTCTAACAACTGTGTGCCCAAGATGTTGAAGAGATATTCGCAGATGGATTTCTTGAGCGTGCGAGCTGTTCGTTAGACTTTATCAGCGGGCGGTCGATAGGGGTCGCTCTGATCCCCTTGCATGTATTTTCATCGACTGTAGGCGGCTGCCCCAAAGAACATGGGATCTTGTGGGGGCCCCAGGTTTGGGGCCTCCCCCCTTTGTCATGGTGATTTCGCGGCCCTGCCAATACCTTCATTTGTTCATCCACCGGCCCCTTGGATGTGGAGTGGGTTTGAGGATGGGGCTTTACTTGACTCCACGGCCACGGTGCTCAATTCTGCGGACTGTGTGTTGGTGTTCTGTGATGCCTCCATCCAGCGGGGAGTGAGGAAGGGATAGAGGTCTGCGTCCCCAGCCTGCATTTGAGTACTGCACAAGGTGGCAGCTCTCCTGTCGGTCTTTGTTTACGAGCTTGTCGCCATTTCGATTGTCCTAGATATTGGGGCTGACCTTCTCTTCCCAAGATTCTGCGTGGTGACTGACTCCTTGGCGGGTCTTGGGTTTCTTAGAAGCTGTTTCCAGTCGGGGTGGGGCTCCCATCCAATCCCCATAAAGATTGGATGGAAGCTGTATGCACTTGGCTTACGGGGATTCTCTGCAAGTATAGGTTGGGTTAAAGGGCACTCGGGTGAGTTCGGGAATGAGTTGGCGAACAGCTTGGCCCGCATGGGTTCAGCGAGCGGTTCTACTGCGGTTCGGTTTGCTCTGGGGCCTCGCGATGTGTGGCCAGCTGTGAGAGAGACCATAGAGAGAGAATGGGAGAAGGCCTGGGTTGGAGACACCACGGGCAGGCACTTGTTTTGGTTGCATCCATCCATTGCCCCCCCCCCCGAAGGTTCTGGACAGATTCTCCCGCAGAGATGCGGGCTTGCTCTGTCGGCTTCGCACAGGCTATGTTCAACTGTGAGCCCACCAAGCTCGTCTTGGTTGGGCACGATGGCCTGGGTGTGTTTGTGGGGGTATGCCCTCGTTGGGCTGCCCACTGCCACTTTGGTAATGGAGGAAGTGGGGGTAATGTGTTACTTGGAGTTTTGGGGGTTTCGCCCCATGTGGAGCCTGGAAAGTTGTCTTTAGGCAGGGTGCTGGGATTCTGCAAGGCCACTGGCCAATTTGTTCGGTGACGTCACAGTGGTGCATTGCCAGGGACTTACAGTAGCTCTGTGCCTCTCCCTTGTTTATGAAAGTTGAAGTTGAGTGTCTTTGGAGGCTTCTTGTGCTTTGTTGTGGGCTGTACCGGGTAGAGTTAAGTTAGATGTTAAGTAGGTTAAAGTGAGCGTGTAATATCCAGGCTTGTAAGCTTAATAAAGATAATGTAAAACAATTCAACTCCTTTCTGGAAGAGTTCGTTTGCGCACGAACTTTGGCATTTTGAAAATTGGACAAGAGGAGGAGGCTTAGGAGTTCAATTGTGTTTTATTG
>JAHWFP010231685.1:44777-75777 GCA_023313725.1 Lithobius niger | reverse complement strand
ATTTTGACTGCCGAAAGTGCCATTTTTGAGGCCCAAAAATGACTTTTTCTTCTAGTTGGTCAGTGTATTTTTGACCCCACCCCCGAGAGGGTAAAAAAACTTCATGATCGACCCAATTTCCTCAGCCCACCCCCCCACCCCCGAGATAAATAATGACAGCTCCCTAAGCAAGCTCTGTACCCTTCCCTGAGGCTAGGCCAATAAATCTTTCAGATGGAGCTAGAAGCTTTAAATTTCTTATACAAATCGAACCAGCCATGGAACACCCATGAAATATCCTCCCAACCCTCCTTCCCGGCCCCCATCTCTCCCCTCCCTCTGCCTCCTTCTTGATACTTCACCATCAAATTCTTGCTGATTGAGCTGAAAGCAATGAATTTCGTACAGAAGCCATTGTTAGCCATTCAAATAGAACCAGCCATGGAATCCCCAAGGCCCACCCAGCATCCCTCCCGGTGCCCACTTTTTGATGCTTGCGCAACAAATTTTGCCGATCGAGGAAAGAAGGAAATTTGGTACACAAGCCATTCTTAGCACTAAGTATCGAGCCAGCCATGCAGCCTCCTAGAGGCTTGATA
The DNA here is from genome assembly GCA_023313725.1 of Lithobius niger. NCBI lineage: Eukaryota > Metazoa > Arthropoda > Chilopoda > Lithobiomorpha > Lithobiidae > Lithobius > Lithobius niger. The sequence goes on along the minus strand of JAHWFP010231685.1, from coordinate 75,199 downwards.
TTTCAACCCCTCCGTTTGTTATAGGCCCAGAGCCTCCTAGTTACAGCACACAACGAACACGTGGCTACTAAAAGCCATGCTAACCGAACGAAGGGCAGTGAAGCCTGACGAGGAACACTGCTTTGAGTAAAGTGATATATTGATTCATAGAACTTAACAATTCCTCTAAACTGTTACACTAATTCCAACACTTACTATTTTGTAACGGAAGGCATTTGCGCTAACGTTAATATGATGAGTGTTTATCCCTCACGAATTATTTTAAAGCTACACACTACACTGACGTTGACCATTTTACCACATTCAGTCTAACTAGACTGCAAACGTTTTTTTTCATGAGTATTTTACATTTTATGTAGACCCCTAATGCTCACTTTCAAACAGAACCCCCTGAAAAATAAAAATACGAAAAAATTCCAGAATAGCGTTCGGAAAAGCTAAAAATACTTCTCAAGAATTTGCTGTTTTAATTTGTTATCCAGTAGTTCCAAAAGAATTGCGAAGCCTTAACTTACATTACTAATCATATTAATTAGAAAATACTGTATAAACAAGCTAAATTTTGGAATCCCATTTCTGTTACGACATTCTTTCCCAAATCATTCTAGACTACCGTAGTTTACTTGAAAAATGCTTGCCGGGCAGCAATGCAGGCTCAGTTAGCCAGCGCACACTCACGCCCAATTCGGTCTATTGTTGGAGCTCTTGTGGCTGCAAAACCTTTTGGCCGCGACTGTACATATGCATTTGGGACATACGTTTGCTACCCCTGTGGCCAACCCAACTGAGACATATGTGCTGGGATCAAGATGTGACCAGTGGGCAGTCTTGACACACTCCGCGCAACCCAATATGGGAGGATGTCAAGAGCAACACAATAGGAATATTTTGGATGTACTTGATAGAACACCTTGCCAGTCACAGCAGGCATCCACTGGTCACTCCACAAACGAAGTGTGCACTCTCTCAATGCTGACTTGCGTGAGCCTATAAACTTGATTAGAGACATGGAACATGGTGCATGCACAGAGGCATTCCTGGCTACAGCATCTGCTTGATCATTTCCATCCGGGCCATCGTGACCCTTCACCCACATAATGGCTGGCCAGGAGGTCTGAGTGGCACACCAGAACTTCCAGCATACGGAATAAATTGTGGGATCCCTAAATCTCAACAAAAGATAATACTTTGTAAAGCCACAATACACGTCTTCGAGTCAGTTTTGACAATAAAAGCAGGAAGGTCAAGATCCGCTGCAACATCCATTGCAACTGAGATTGCAGCTAGCTCACATTCAAAACTAGAGTGAACGTCAGTGAGGGCACGACGGACCTCAATTTTCAGATGAGGAATGCAGACACTAATCCCGCTTGTCCGGTCTCAGTACGAAACGAGGTATCACAGTATATTGAACAGGCATTCATTGGCCTTGATTGCATCACGTCCTGCGAGTCCAAGGTAGTGACACATTCTGTCTCGAAGCAAGCCACAATCAAGCAAAATCCGCGAGACTGGATCTGCCTTGCCACAGCCAATGTTGCGCAGGCAAAGCAAGGCTAAGAGGTTAAGCGGCAGCTCATCCGCCACCACCCACAGTGCCTGGACCGGAGTGGAAGTGAGACAGCCAGTCACCACTCTCAGACAATCATTCACCACAGTCTGCAGACTCCTCACATGTCTGGGAGTCGCAGTCAAGAAAGGCAAATGGTAGTCTAACGGGGAGTGAACATAAACTCGACATGCAGACATAATCATTCCACGGATCACATCCCTGTGCTGTACAAGCAATTTTAAAATTGGCAGACGCCTAGCAATCCTTTTCCTTAGAACTTTGGTATGCTCAACCCATTCAAGGCCCCCATCAAGCCAAACACCAAGATGTTTAACATGCTGTACTGTTCGCACTGGTACACCATCAACACAGACAGTGATAGCAATGGCTCGTATACCTGGATTCTACGAGAAGACCATCAGTTCAGTCTTCGCTGGAGCTAATTGTAGCCTTCACGTGGCTAAACGCTGAACAGCTAACATCAGGACATGCTCAATCATGCCGTTCAAATCAGTGGGATCCATAGCCACGAACCAAAGAGCCACATCGTCTGCATAGCAGACAATATTGGTGCTTAGCTCGAGCTCAACAGGTACATCGTTAATAACCACCACAAAAAAACTCTGGGCTGAGGCAACTGGCCTGAGTCAGGCCTTTGTCGGTGACCACTTGAGCGGACCAGTTTCCATTCACTTTAGTGACAAAAAACCTAATGCCAAGGAGAGCAAGGATCGCATCCATGAGCCTTTTGTTCACCCCCACTCGATGCTGACAGTGTCGTAGGCTGCCTTAATGTCCAAAAAAAGCCACAACACTGAGCCCATGGGCCCAAGCCTCCCTAACACTCGACAGGAGGAAGAGGATCGCGTCCTGAAACCAAACTGTTTGCTGGACAAGCAGCCATAGTGCTCCAGAAGCCAATTTAGCCTGTAGACCAACATACTCTCATACACTTTGTGGTACACACGATAAGAGCACAATGGGGCGATAGTGCCAAATGTCAGATCTAGTACTTCTTTGCTTGTGGACGGGGATCAGAATTTTAAACATCCACGAAGCTGGAATCACTGCACCAGGAATCCACTCTCTGCCTGAGAGAGCAGATCATTGTATGACACTCTGTCAACCCCAGTAGCACTGGTACGACTACACTAACTGAGAGCGAGCTGAAGTTCTGACATTATGAATAGTCTTTCTGACTCATTACACACTATAATTGCATTGCAGGCTGGGGGAGTGGAACCACTTCGCAGAAAATGAACACTTGTAAAGTGAGTGTTAATAGCATCCGCTAAAGGCTCGTTACAGAGAACTGTAGTACCAGGTTCAAAATGTTACAATGCTGCAAAATGTTACAATGGGGTTACAATTATAGGAGAGGTGCACAATATCGGATTATGGCTCACTTTACTTTGACTTTTATTTTATACATGAGCCTACGGACATTAAGTCATTCGCTCAATTCTAAATCTTACAACTACGACTACAACTACATAAATGTAACATCCATAACCATAATTCCATCACACCCAAATTCACCATAGATCACCCCCCTACAACTGGTTGAACGTTGCCGTCTGCTTACAGAATCTCACTACTTGTAGTAGGGCGGATACAGTTCCTGCATCGTGAGAGGAGGCACCCCGAATTCCCCTCAGTTCGGCTCCCCAATCCTTCGAAAATTTGCCTAGAGGTGGCACACCAGAAGGAAGTGCTTCACTGTCTCGGCCTCTGTACCACACCTGCAGACTGGAGTGGTACTGAGGCCCAGCCGGTGCTTATAAGCCCTCAATAGCACATAGCCAGTCCTGAGGCTGGACAACGGTGCTCCGTCCCCCCCCCAGGAAGCACATCCAGGCCACATGGACGACAAACAGTCGGGTGGAGATCGTAAAGAACCCTGCCTATTCCAGTATCATCCCACTCGTTCTGCCATTCCCTTGTCGTAACCCAGTTCAGAACTGGGAGGAGGTCCCTTTCAGTAACTGGTAATGTCACCGTGTTGATTCTCTTCTCAAATCCCCGTCTAGCCAGTCCGTCTGCCACCTCGTTCTCGAAGTGGCCAGTTTGGCCCGGCAACCAGCACACAGCCACCCTGACCCCTCAGCTGCATGACACTCACTAATTTCAAGCCAATCTCAACAATGAGGGGGTGACTGACATCCAATAACCTGTATGCAGATCGAAGGAACCAGTTCCCAGCCACCGAGTCTGTCAGCACCAAGAACTGTCTCAACTCTAAATTTAACCCAATATCCAGTGTGACCGACAGTGCTACCAATTACCCGATGAAGGCAGATTGGAGTCACTTAAGAAAGTAGCTGTATTCCTGCTGTAGGTCGGGAACACATACTCCCGCACCTCCCTCCCACACACCACTGTAAAACGAGACATCACAACTGATATCCACCTAGTCAGAGCTGTCCCCTGCCTACTCCAAAGAGGCCAAGAGAGGCAAAATCTCCCCACACTAAGCCCACGGGTGCCCACCACCCACGACTCTCGGAGCCGGGAAGGCACTCAGACCACGCTGTCATAGCATAGTAGCACCTAACCCAAAAGCTCCGAGAAGCTTACGAGTCCACGGGATCAGTGCTGAGTAGAAGACCAAACGCCTAGCCACCGGATCATTGCAAGCCCTTGCAACCACCCTGAGGCCCAATGCAGTCAGCGACTCTCTTGCTCTGATTCGCAGTGGCACCTCTCCTGCCTCAATATGCAGTGCAGGCACTGGGGTCGAGGACAGGCAGCCGGTTGCTGTGCGCAGGCAGCCATTAAGGGCTACCTGTACCCTCTCCATAGCCCCTCACGAGCCATGCAGGACCGGATGTGTACCCGATACAACATCATTACGACCGACCTCTTAGCCGCCGACTTATTGGAGGCCACCGACTTGAGGACCCCATGACAGGTAACAATTTTTTTCCCTTACTGATCGAGCCTATAACCAAGGTAGCGTACACTAGTGGTTGCTTTCACTACTGTGGTCCCCACCCGAATACTGCCTTCAAGCCTACGTCCACGTGCGAAAATCATCAGTTCCGTGTTTGCTGCAGACAGGGCCAAGCCCCACTTCTGCAAGGAGAGTGACTCCCCTAGAAATGATGTCCTCAAGCTTCGCCAGAATACGACCAACATCAGCGCCAACCATCCAAATAGCAACCTCGTCCGCATATTCCACTATGGAGCCGATCAGGCTGAACTCTTCAAGCACGGCATTGATCGCACCGCAAAAAGAGTTGGGCTTAAGCAATTACCTTGCGGCAAGCCTCTAGTCATAGACTTCACACCAGACCAGAACCACAACCATCGTGGCGACTCTCGGACACCCAGCAAAGCGAGGATGGCCTCACCCAATTTCTCGCTGGCTCCCATTGACTGCAGAGCCGGCTTGACCCAGGCGACATCCACCATATCGTAAGCTGCAACAAGAACAAGATGCAACAATGGTAGGGTGCCATGGGCCGAGGCTCCAATAAATGATGCTGAACATTGCCATCGTTTGAGTGAGCTAGCTAGTTGTGGAGAACCAAAATTAAATGGTCTTGGTTTTTGCTTAAATCTTCAGTAGGGTGCGAAGTCTTAAAGTTTGAGGCCTACGGCCGACGGCCTCAAAATTGGGCGACCGACATGACTAAGTGACTTATTTACTTTTTCAATGCGGGCTTCGGGAAGCCAGCTGAATTGTTTCCGCGATTATTTGCCATGATACTGCAACAATCCAGAATCGACTAATCATCAAGATGACGCATGCTAAACCTAGAAACACGCTAATGTGTTGCCATCAAATAATAATCATGGGACAAACCTTGGGTGGAACCTTAACAGAATTATGCATTTCTAAGGGTCCGTTTTTTTCGAAAACAAAAATCGGTGGAAAGAGGAAACATGATAGACCAGACAGCAGCAATTACAATGAAATGCAAGCGAAAAAAGCCAACAAATTAACTGAGCAAAAAACGGCTTTGCCGTTTAGAAAAAAAAAACATTAAGGCTCGTATCACCGTACTCACAGCCGTGAAGGTACACGAATAAAAACGGATTAGAGTTCACTCGAACAAAACGAATTATAATTTGGACTCCAATTCGCAAAACGTAAACCCACAAACACACACAAAATAGTTGCCATAAACAGCAAAACGCTACAAAATTGAAAGATAAAAGTGCATACATAAAATGAACACGTAATTACTCAAACGAACTAGAAATAACCACCTCAAACGATCGTCCAACACAAACACAGGCAAAAAAACTTGCCTTAGGAGTCTGTTTCACAAATTATAAATGCACTCAAAATACACATATACCTACTTACACGAAACAGAATTTCTTTTTGACATAGCCATTGATCAAAAACAGTCCTTGTCCCCTGGTATTTGTAGTGTATGAGATATACCTGTAAGCCACTTGTAAGACCTTTAAATCCTGGAATGGACTTCACTTAGTATACTAGAATAGTATAGCCTAGTTAAACCTTAAGTAATGTAGAATCCACAATACGTTACAATGGCAGCGAGGTGGGATTAAGGTCTGCATTAATTTAAAAGACCCTAAATTAATTATGATAGGCAAAAGTATTTCAGCTAACCTTTTCCCGGGAGTGGTGGAGGAGAATGTTGGCAGCGGCTACATTCGCCGGGAACCACAAGGAATTCTTGGATGGAGTAAGCCTCTTCAGGAGTACGTGTATGCAGTAAGGAGTACAGCCTCTTCAAAGCATAAGGTAGTGTTATTAGTTGGTCTGAAAGTTTCCTGGGTGTTCAGGATAGGCTGGGCCATAGTGGGAAACTTTTTGTTGGTTAGCACTTTGGCTTGCTTAAGCCTTTTACCAAGTTCGTGGTGAGCTTTGGTTCAGTTAAAAGGGGTGGGCGGCCAGCGTTTGATTGTGACAAATTTGTAAATCTCAATAGTGTGAGTTAAATTTGTAGTGGCCAGTGTTGCTCTTGTGTTAACAAGATTGTTTAGTTAATTACTAATGGTTGTGAACCTGGTTTAATTGCTACTGTGAAGCTACTAAAAGATTTAGAAACTTGTACTATTTTTGAAGGTTAAGAAAAAAGACTAGTATGGCTGATTTAAAGGATTTAAAAAGTATAGTAAGTCTAAAAGATTTAATAGGCCTGGGTATCTAAAAGATTTAAATGGGGGTAAAGCATGTTAAAAAATGTGAGTACTGGTGACCTTAAAAGATTTAATTTAGTTTGAAAACTAATTAAAAGATATAATAAGCTTGTGTACTTCTTATAGATTTAAAAGTTGCAAACCCGTGAGTGTAATTGCTGGTAATTTGAACTAGTAATGTGAAAGCTTTGTTAAAATGTACCTCTAAATTAGGAAGATATTACGAAGTGCAAACTTAACTTTAGGTTTGTATCAACCATTGTTATTAGCCATAGCGTTGATAAATTGTCAATGTCAGCGTTTGGGTTTTTGGAATAAATATGTTGCTTAGGCAATGTCTTAAGTCACCAAAATCGTAAAGGGGTTTTGGTTAAGTGGGACTGGCTTAGGCCGTAAGGGGCCACAAGCTAAACAATTTAATTGTTTTCAAGACTTAATGTGTAGATTCGGTCTGCTTGGACCTGCTTGCTTAAACTCATAATGTGCTATAGCCAATGTAACCTTTTAAGTTTAAATATTGTTGCTACTCTTGTTCAAGAATATGTTGAATAAAATGTCCAACAGAGTAATTAGTAATTAATGCATTTGCTTAATTACGGTTAGTGAGCTTAAATTGTAGTTGAAGTAGTTTAAAACTGTTGAGTTTACCTTGGGGGAAAAGAACAGTATTCCATTTTTCCTGAGTATGAAATAACCAGTAGACTCACGTTTGAGCTACTAGTGAGAGTCAGGTTTTTTTTTTTGTTACGGTGGAAACTTGTAACATGTAAATACGGTTTGCACACTAATGTTGATAAGCTAACAATTAATCCTCTATATCAGAGTGTTCACTAATTGTTAAAATTGGGTGAGACTTGGGTTTAGCGAGACCACCAATTGTTCCGTTTCAATAGCGTCGCTATTAGATTAAACCAGTTTTTCACTGCTTTAAAGTAGTGACTGGTCGAGGTAAATTTTATGCCTCCTTAATTTGCGTATCGGTAATTAAAACTTGTACTCAAAAAGTGTTGATCCGATAGCACTGTTGGGACGAATCTGGACCCAGCTCACAGCTAATTATTTGAGCGTTTAAGCGCACTTGTATGTTTGAAATGTTATTTAACACAAGTTTTGTTTAGGCTAATTAGTTAAAATTAAAGTATAAGAAAATGAAGTTTTTGAAAACCGTCAGGGTATTGTTAACTAAAAAAATTTACTACAAAATTAAAATTTGGTATCGTAAAGAGAACAACATTTTTTTTGTTCGCAGTTGAACAAGTTAAAAAAAATATATTAACTAAGTAAATTACTGTGTAATTAATTTTTTTAGGTGTGGTTAGGGGTAGCCTTCCTGCGAAAGTGTCTCGTAGCGACAGCCTATTCTGTGTGGTTTTGCCACGTTGCCTAGTGTGTTATGTAATGTTAGCATAGGTACCCTATGCCTTGACTAATTACGTTAAACAATGAATAGCCTAGTTGGTAAAATACTAAATTCGAAATAGCCTACTACGCCTAGTATGTTTACAAAATCTACAGTTTTTATTAATTCATAATTGCGAATTTAACATTGTATGAAAGCTAAACCGTAAGGTTGTAATTAAATACCTGGTTGATAATTTACTGCACGTAAACTTACGTCCGTAGAATTGTAACTGGCCGTCCGCTCCCTTATCGCCGGTGCGCCGAGTTATTCGTTGCACTAATGCTTTGTATTAACGTTCCGATAACCGCTAAGTGCTTCAGTTGCAAAAACGTGCAAGTGTCCTCCTTAACCGTCAAATTATTCACCGCCTAGAATCACCAGAGTTTCACGTCTATTGCTGGCGTCGAAGTTTGCGAGATGAAGATTTGCCGCAGTTGAAAATCAGCCAATTTCAAACGAATACTAATGAGGGATACCGATCACACGATTATTGTACTGTTTTCATTGGTTGGCTTGTGTCCGACTGTTTCATGTTGGTTAACCAATCAGATTTCAGGAGAGGGAGGTGCTTGTGGATTGTTCTCCAGCGCTGTATGATAATAATTTTGTTATGTGTTTCCAGCACCGCCCGTAATCCCTCGCAGTGAATTGGACCCATCGATTCTTTCGCAGCCGCGAGTTTTGATTTCATCAAGGCCGGCTGGGATGCAAGCTGTTTTCCGACCGATTTGGAAGTGATGGCAGAGTGTGAAGAGCGGCGGCGGTAACAGGTTCCCATGTGAGGGAAACATCGCATAGTCCATATTGAAAGCTAAATTTTATCACCGTTCACTGAATGCCATGTTGGGATTTTGGATTTTATGGGCGGCCAATTTATAATTTATGTTTGTTTTTCCAGTTTAAGGTTATGGAGTTTTAGCTAAGTTTTCTTCAAGAAACGAACTTTACATCAACTGGTTTTGATGTCCTGGACTAAGGATGAAGAGAATTTCGAATATCAAGAATATGAAGAAATCAAGTTTAAGAACTTAAAAATTTGGGGGAAATAATAAAGATTAATAAAATTTTGAGTTTGGAAATTAGAAATTTTAGAAAACTAAACTTGAATTCGTATAATTAAACTGAATTAATACCTAATGGATAATAGATATAAAAAAAGTACTTAATGGAAAAACAATTATTTATGTAAAAGAAAAATTTTATTTTTTTATGGGTGGTTAGTGTAGTGTATGAGATTTACCTGTATGTAGAGGGCGTCTGTGTCACCACTCTCTTTGTACTAACCCAGTTATCATGTGACTTTGGCCACATGATAAAGTTAATAAAAGCTCTGAACGCCTTGATTCAGAGCCACTTGTAAGACCTTTATATCCTGGTATGGACTTCACTTAGTATACCAGAATAGTATAGTTATGCCTTAAGTAATGTAGAAGCCACGATACGTTATAGTATTGTAGTTCAAATTATAGTTCGTTTGCTTTCGAGTAAATCTGTTTTTATTCGTGTACATTCACGGCTGTGAGTACTGGGATACGAGCTCTAATGTTTTTTTTGCTCAGTTAATTTAGGAAATAAATGCGCCTTTCCATTGTACCAGGCTGCCAATTCCGAGGCCCCATGGGCCTCGGAATTAAGAACCTATCGTCGTTTGGTTTAAAGTTAACCAATTTAGTAGACACAGATTGTTTTTTTTACGCCTAAACGCCCACAATAGCACATTCCACGCGACTACAGCTTTGTTGCCGCTTTGGTGCCACATAATACGCCAACATGTGATCCAAATAGTGGTGCGACAGGTCTAGTAAGTGGCGCCATCTCTTCGAAGATTTTAGAAAAGTGTTACAACCCGAACTTGTAGTCCAAGGCCGTCAACAAGCGGCGACATGGTAGGTTTGGTAAGTGACGCCATCTGTCCCAACCAGAATTTGAAGGGGAATCCCGTCAGCAGATGGCACTACAGGGTTGGGTACTTGATTGTACGACGGTATGGCGAGGCCGATGCACTTGGCCGCCTGCTCCGTATTATATTTGTAGATGTTTAGCCGCAGCGAGTGTGGTAGTGAGAGAGACACGTAATTTTGGATAAAAACATTATTTGGCAAAACGGGATTAAAAGATAAATGATAATAACGTTAATTACGAGAAAGAAAACAATATTAAAGAAGTTATTGTAATTTCAATGAGAATGGTAATTCTTGGTCATTTTGCCGAGTAGTGGTTTATGATTCATTCAGGAATAAAATTATTATCGTACGCACTCTTGCAATTAATGTTGGAAAATTGGCATATTACTGCTGACATCATTAACTTAATCCATTTTCTCCCTCGGCTTTAACTTTCAACAAGGTCTGCCGATTTTTGCCTACTGTCAATGGGTTTTCAGGTACTCCAGTAAACTTCAGCCTTACTTTGTTGCATCATTTTTTGTGTATTTTTCGATAACCGTCATCAAACCTTTCTCCATTTTAACACTAATTTGTTTAGTTTTCTCTTTCGGGTGTCTTGGTTTACAACATATTTGTACGAACACACTGACTGAATGACCCTTGGTTGGTGTGTAGTTGCTGGAATAGGGGAAGTGCCGAATGCGTTGAGGGTGAAGAGATGGGAAGTGGGTAAAACAATTTTCTAGTAGGTGGGTTAGAAACCCATTATAGGTTTAGTGTACCGTACAGAAATTTATTGTACCGTCCTTTTTCCCCATGGGCGACTATTGTATTGAAAGCCAGCAGGAATTATACGGTATATAGTAGTTTTTAGAAAAAAAAAGGTTTTCAGCAACACATTTTTGCCGACGAGGCTCAACATTGCAGACTTTTCGTGCAACTTGCTAACATTATCGACGCCCCTGGACACAGCTCACACAGGCATAGTGTCGCGCGGATCCTCTTATAGAGGCTTGTAACAGTGAAGGATATTGACATTGAAACGCCTCTGTGGTGTTTGTTTATTTAGATAACCCTTTGTGCATGACTGAATTCGGAAGTAAAACGTGCTACTTATTTCATAATGGAGACTGGTCAACAGAAAAGTTTAAAACACTGTAGCGTAAACAAAGTGTAGTGCCTAACATAAAGAAATCAACCTGTTCACATTCGTTGGTGCTACTCACTTGTACATACTTCCGATTATAGTAAAAACATACTTACCGGTGCTAATAACCTTCATTTCCCAGCAGTGTATCGAAAACCAGTCCGAGTTGTTGGCGTGCTGAAAATGCCGACATAACTCTCATCTCGGCAAACTCGGCATGACCTCGCCACAATCAAGTCCGCCACCATCTTTCTGGGTCTCACGAAGACATGAAGTAAAATAATCGTTAATTAGAGCACGCATTTTGTTCTGCATTATTTTCTTACCAAACATTAGTCTACATATTTCAATTTTTAATTGCATATGAGAATTTATTTACGGAAAGAAAAAACGTTAGTGTTTTAAGTTAATGTCTTGTAGTTTGAATGTCGGGGGGTAACTGGAAAACGTCATAAAACCTAGCACCAGAATTCGCAAGTCAGCAATGCAGTTCGTATGCTTCTTACACGTTTTATTGGCAGATGTGCCTTGAAAAAAAAAGTGTTTTGCAATACTTGGAGGATCACAAGTGTAAATTTACACAAGTACAAGTACAAAATTCCACAAATACAAAATCTGAAAGTAGAGGATTCAATGGCCGAAAAATTCCACTCGAAGGCCAAAGATCAAAAAACGATTTTAATTGCTGGCCCAGTCACTTGGTACTATTCGTTCTGACTCCCTTCACACTCAGAACTTGTTGTTCTATAGAATCGGTATTACAAGACATTTACGAAGGTACAGTGTAGAGGGGTGGTGGTGGGGAAGAGTAGGGGGAGGGGTTTCAGGCCTGTAGCCTGGTAATTCCAGATATGTGTTGGGATCATGCTCATTCGTGAGCATTTTTTTTACCATTTGAAAAAATATGGCGGAACCTTTTAATCAGTTTTGTCCAAGAACTGTGGAAGAAAATGCTTTATTGTTCATAGGCACTATATGCTCCCTTTCAGGACGATATTCAATTCGGGGGAGTTGAACGACTCCATCCGCCCACTCCTCTCCCCTCCTCCTCCCAGGGAACGGTTATATTTTACTGTGGGGAGGAGTGGGGGGGGGGAAATAGGAGGACCAATGAATTTTCGCAGGGGGGGGGGCAGAATTGTTTTTGCCGCGCAGCAAGGGAGTTAGGCTCATAAAAAAAGTATCCCACCTTGAACATTGACCAAACAAGAGGGAAAATATACTACGCCTTTAAAATTTACACTTTCTGTGTGGAAATTTCTGAAATCGGCTTAAGGTCGGGGGTATGAGGAGTGGGAGGTGTAAATGCTAACTGTTAAAAGTTACGCACTTTTTTTTTAATGCTTGGGGCCGTGGTAGAGTTTTCATCTTATTAGTGTTGTCCATTTTGGAGGTAAGCGCTGGTCGCGTTCTGTTTTTTATCATAGAAAAAAGTATTGTACTGCTGTGAATATCGACATGAAGAGGGTTTAGAAACATTTCTTTGAACGTTTTCAACGTAATATTTTTTTAAAATCAGCCGTTTCCTTTCTTCAAAAATGTCAGGCATGTTATCAAAACATGTGGTTCCAAACTGTCGATGCGGAAAACGTTTTATTTAATTTGGCTACGTGTAGCATCATTGGGCATAAGCAGTGGTACGAATGGGTACGAGTAAAGCTTGCTTTTTGTTTGTGGGGGGGGATGGTGGGGCAGATAATTTCTTTGCCTTAACTGAGGTGGGGGGGGGGGCTGATTTTGTGTGAGAGTGCATCACATCAGAACTAAAAATTGCACTAAATCAAAACGACTGAGTCCAGTATCACTCTGGAGGGTAATACAGCAGGAATCGCAGCACGGAAAAATACTCACTTTCCAATAAACATTTGTGAGGGTCTTGCAGGGAAAATATAGAAAATCTGGCAGTCAGGAGTTTAAAACCGCGCCCTAACCATTAATTATAAATAATGACCGGTACATGCATAGGATTAAATCGTGCTACTTAGGTCCGTTTCATAAATTAAGACTGAATGAAAATGTGCACAGCGTCAGTAGTACTTTAGGGTTAACGATTATCCTGTTTTTTCCTCTTTCTTTCAATGGAAAGGCACACAAATCAGGTTTGGTAAGAGTCATGAGTGAGCACACAGACGGAGGGTAGAGGGGAGGGCACGGGGTGCCCCACCTTTTTAGAAAAATACCCTTTTGTTTAAGATTTTTTTTTTTATACAAAATTAAAAAAAAATTACCAAATTTTTGGTACCATCAATTCAACTCCGAGTGGCTTAAGTTTTTTAAGGTTTTTTTTTCAGCTTTAGACAATCACCTGCCTGCAAAAGCTTCAGGTTCGAGACCACGTCCTTGATATGTTAGGAGATCACATCTCCAAAACCGGAATGTGCTTAAAAATGTCTACTTCATTAAAATGATTGTGACTTTTTTATGAAAGGTTGCCCCTACCGTCTGTGCACTTTGTTGGAAGGAGTGCATAAAAGGAAAAAAACCGATTAATTCAGTACTTAACTAAATCAGGCGCTTTGTTCTTCCGTCCTTAACCATCATCCATAGTCTCCGCAGAATAATACGTTAATTTTGACTTAAATAAATTTGAAAATTCTGACCAGGATGTTCATCGGATATTCACAGGACATTTGACTTTGAAAAACTGACACATCTGGACCAGGATATTAATAGGACGTCCGTATGGACTTAGGTAAATTCGAAAGTTTTCACCAGGGCGTTAATCAAATATTCACAGGACGTTTGACTTTGAAAAATTTGCACGTCCTTATTAGGATGTTAATAGGACGTCCGTTTAGACTTTAGTAAATTCGAAAGTTCTGCCCAGGATGTTTACTGGATATTTCCAGGACATTTGCCTTAAAAAAACTTACACATCCAGACCAGGACGTAAATAGGACGTTTATTTGGACTTAGGTAAAATCAAAAATTCTGACGAGGACGTTAATAGGACTTTAATATGAACTTAAAAACCCAAAAAGACCAACCCAGGATGTTAATAAGATGTTTCCAGGACCTTTACAATTTGAAATATTTGAACATCATGATCAGCATGTTAACCGGATGTTCAAAGGAGATCGTGAATTATAGATAGATTGAGAAATGTCAAACAGATCATGTCCAGTGAACATCCTGAGCACATCTTGATATGAAGAAAACGTTTACAGGACATAATAAGGACATCCGTATGACATCATGTGCTATGTAGGTCAAACAATCCAAACATGTTAATGTAAAACTTCTACGCCGTCAAAATTCATAAATAAGCCCAATTTTACCTGGGGGGGAGGTCCAAATTGGTATCTATTGCCTAAAGGCAAATATACACTACGTGTACATTTCTTCCATTCAGGTCTCTATTACCTTGGAGGGATCAAAATTCTCTGGATACGCCCAGCTCAGCTACCAGTCTGTGCATGTGCCGCACGCACAGACCCTCCATAAACGGTGTTACGGCCTCAGCCAGCTATCTACTTTTCCTCTCGATATGTCAATCATGATGGTGACTCAAGAAGGGAGGTTGAGTGGGTTTACAGGCGGTATATATTTTCCCTTAGGCAATAGAAGCCAATTTTGTCCTTCCCTCAGGTAAAATCGGGCTTTTTGTTGCCGGCGAGGATAATAAAGACAACCTGTAAATTTCTTGCATGTACAGTAGCGGCCAAAAGGTTTTGCACATTGCATTGTTCCAACAATACCCTGCACGAACCTTAATCACGTTGGACGATGGCATCAAGTTGCAGTCATTGTTGCCAATTTCTACGGAAGAATGTGAGGTTTATTAACTTCCAACAAAAAAGATAATTTGTGCGTGTTTCTCAGAACCGAAGAGAGTGAGTTACAAAAGAAACAATGCAAACAAAACCTAATTTTAACCAGTGGCAGGCTGCAATGCCGTTACTTACTGCAGTGATTTGCAGTTAAAAGAACGATTGGAGCGAATAGTTAACACTTAGTTAATAGTGTTTACACAACGGGGAAAGGTGTAAACAGATTTGAAAAAAAAGTTGGGGGGTAAACTAGGAAAAAAAAAGGAACTAATTTCGAAACGGACATCTCGGGTTAAAACCCCAATGTTCACACGCCCTTGGCCACGGGTTTAATTCACATTTTCATAAAACACTGAATAATTAACATTAAATCTGAAATGAACTTGTTAAAGGTTGACAGGAACCAATCAATCCATATTATTTTCTGTAACTGGGCTGGATGCCCTCTGTGCAAAAAACTGGTGACAATTAGCGTGCCCCTGGAAGGCAGGCTACGTTCCCTTATTCCACCCTTAATTCCCCCAATTCTCCCCCCCCCCCTGGTAGTAAACTTAGCTTGACACGCGACGATATGACGAGGACAGTGAAGGGCCGGACTGTGGTCGTATATGCCCAAACCTGCACAGTTTTGCATATTTTTGATTGATTTTGATGTTTCAGTACACCATTTTGATCGTTTCGGTGAGAACTTTTCACTGGCGGAAGACCCAGATAATACATTAAATCGCTGAAGCAAAAAATTGGATGCGGACAATATTTCCTAACACAGTTGGTATCACGGACACTAGCAGAAACTGGACTGTGGCTAGGAAAGTTTTGTGGAGGTCGGGGGGCGGGAGGAGCTGGGAGCGCAAACTGGCATTTTAAGCCCCCACCGTAATTATGCTCCACCGCTATTTTATGCCCCAATCAGAATTTTACCCTTACGTAATTTTGCCCCCCAACTTGACGAAAGACTACAGTCCAACTTTAAACTAAAACGAAAAGAATAAACAATACCAACAAATAAAATGTACTTCGAACTTTTTACGACGCCGAGTTTGCCTTCCCCCCCCCCCTACCACGGCCCTGGGTAGAGAGTTCTCGCTGGGCGCCCTCCACTCCCTGTCTTTGAAATGGCCTTGTTAAGAAATAGGCATTCAAGGATAGCCTAGTAGTCTACACAATAGGTCAATTTACGGCAAAATAGGGTTGTTATACCACAGCTCTCTTACTTCGCAGCATATTGGCATAGAGTCTACTTGAGCAACGAGTTACATAACGTGTTCAATAGTCAGAGTTTCGATTGCGATGCGTACAATTTTGTTTAACATTATAAATAACGGAGAGCTCTCATGAATTCAAACTGGTATTTTTTAACATGTTGGCGTATCCTATTTCTTTACGTAAGATTTGTAACGTTTAGTTAAAACTAACCTTGGTGAATGATGTAAACTGCTTTATTTCCTTTTTTAAATTATTATATACAGGTGGTCCACAAAAAACTGACGACCCAATATTTTCTAAGTCTAACTTTTCTAGTCAGCACCCCTCAGAACCTGGATAGAACAGAAAGCAAATTTAATTTGCTCAAAATTAAAACAACTATAGCCCTCTCTGTATTCCGGTCATTATTTCAAACCAAAACAAAATGTTTTTTTTCAAATTTTAAATAAGTCTAACGGAATATAACAAAGCCATTGTGTCGAAGCTGCAACATGCATGAAATTTTGTACACAATCGAATCAGCCGTGGGGCCCTCACTAAAGATCCCACAAGGGCCTTAGCGCCACTCCCCCTCTGATTTCTCCCTGCGGCTTGAGCAACAAATTCTTGCAAATCGAGCTAAATGTATGAAATTTAGTATACAATTCATTTTTAGCAGTACAAATCGAACCAGCTATGGCACACCCACGAAATACCCCCCCCCCCCCCGGCTCCCAGCTCTCACCCCCCTCCTCGATACTTGACCATCAAATTCTTGCTGATCGAGGTAAAGGTATGAAATTGGATACACAAGTTATTCTTAGCGGTACAAATCGAACGAATCATAGAGCTTCCCATGAAATACCTACCTCCAAGGGCCCTCATCGACCCCACCCTCCAAGCACCCCCTGTACCCCGTTCCTGAGGCTTGGCCAACAAATTCTTGCAGAGCGAGCTGAACGCATGGAATTTGGTACATTTCATTCTTAGCAGCACAAATCGAATAGCAATGGAATACCCGGTAATTCTCCCAAAAGGGCCTATGTGTCCCATTGTATTCCTGAGGCATGACCATCAAATTCGTGTAGATTGAGGTGAAAGCAAGGAATTTCGTTCAGGAGCCATTGTTAGCCATTCAAATAGAACCAGCCGTGGTACCCCCAAGCCCACCCAGCAACCCTCCCCCCCATGCTTGACCAACAAATTCTTGCCAATCGAGGAAAAGAAGGAAATTTGGTACACAAGTCATTCGAACCAGCCATACCTCCTAGAAGGCTTGATATTTCAATCCCCTCCGCGTGTAATAGGCCCAAAGCCCGCTTCCTAGTTACAGCACATAACGAAAATGTGGCTATAAAAGATACGTGCTAACTGGGAGAAGTGCAGTGAATCCTGATTAGGAACACTGCTTTAAATGAAGTGAAATTATATTCATAGAATTTACCAATTCCTCCATGAGTAAACTATTACACTATGGCCAACACTTACCATACGAAAATTTGTTTATATTTCAACAGAAGATATTCATCTATTGTTTTTCAACGGAAGGCATTTGTGCTAACGTTAATATAATGAGTGTTTATCCCTCACGAATTATTTTAAAGCTACACACTATACTGACATTACCTTTCTACTTTAAGAAACCTTTTTACCACATTCAATCTAACTACATTGCAAACTTTTTTTTTCAGTGAGTATTTTACATTTTATGTAGACTCGTCTTCAAACAGAATCTCCTGAACAATAAAATTACGATAAATGTTTCAGAATAGCGTTCGGAAAAGCTAAAAATACTTCTAAAAAATTTAAGGTCGGCCTTAAAGATGCAGTTTTAATTTTTGTTATCTAGTATTTTCAAAAGAATTGCGAAGCCTTAGCTTACATTACTAATCGTATTAATTAGAAACTACGGTATAAACAAGCTATATTTTGGAACCCTTTTTCTGTTGCGACATTCTTTTCGAAATCATTCTACACTACCGTAGTTTACTTGAAAAATGCTAGCCGGGCAACAATGCAGGCTCGGGCCATCAATTAGCCAGCTCACACTCAAGGCCCGTTCGGCCTATTGTTGGAGCTCTTGTGGCTGCAAAACCTTTTGGCCGCGACTGTACATGCTGCAACTCATAGGAGTAGCCATTGAGCTGCATGGCATAGAGCTGGACTCTGCTTGCAGCCATTTGAGGGATGCCCTTTTTTGGGCCAAAAATCCAAAGTAATGCTTTATTATCAGTTTGCAGTATAAAATGATTAGCATAAAGATATTGATGGAATTTCTTCACACCCTATGAAATTCCAAGGGCCTCTCGATCGAATTGGGAGTACCCCTGTTCTGCCTTTGTCAGTTTTCTTGAAGCAAACGAGATAGGCTTTTCCTGACCATTCGGCATAACATGAGATAAACAACAACCTAGACCAAAGGGACTAGCATCTACTGCTAATTTAAGCTTTAACTTTGGGTCATAATGTGTCAAAACGTTAGATGTCTTAAATAACTGTTTAATTTTGGCCATAGCGGCATCACATTCGGGTCCCCAAACCCATTTTTGTTTAGGGCTCAAAAGCTTAGTTATGGGTACAAGTTCATGTGCTAAATTGGGCAAATATTTTGCATATTGATTTATAAAACCTAAAAAACTTTGAAGTTCAGGGATGTTTCTTGGGTTGGGTGCATCGGTCACTGCTTCAATCACCTCAGGTATCAATCACCTCAGGTAGATTTGTCAGCTCCTCCGAATCGATCTTATGTCCAAGGTAATTCAGCTCAGATTGAGCGATTTTGCACTTCCCCAGACCGAGCCGGGCCCCAGAATCTTGTAAGGCAGACAAGAGCTGGTTAAGACTATCGTCATGCTCAACACCCTTACCAGAAACCAGTATATCATCGTAAAATGGCTCACAATTTTGTATGCCTGATGTTAGGCTAACCATCAAACGTTGAAAGATACCTGGGCTACTAGCCAAGCCAAATGGGCAACGCAAAAATTTGAATAAACCCAGAGGCGTGTTAATGACTAGCGCTTCTTGCGATTCAGGGTCTAACTCCATCTGAAGAAATGCATCCTTCAAATCAATAAGGCTGAATGTATCGCTTCCGGAGAGCTTTCCAAACAATTCGGCAGCGGTGGGAACTGGATAGTGGTCTATTTCCAATTGTGAATTAACTGTTGTTTTATAATCCCCCACAATCCTGATTTCTCCATTAGCCTTGTGCACCACCACTATAGGAGTGGCCCAGGAACTAGTGCTAACTGGCTCCAAAACTCCCATTGCTACCAAGCGTCTTATTTCAGCATTGACCTTCTCCTTTAACGCGAGTGGGACTGGTCTTACCTTTCGGTAAACAGGCACTGCGTCAGGTTTAAGCTTGATTTTTGCTTTAAAGTCCTTGAAACAACCTAGTCCTGGTTTAAATAACTCAGGAAACTTGGCTGTTAAAATTTCCCGGGTAATAGCTGTTCTATTTACTTCTAAGGCTTCTTGTTGTTGTAGCCTTTTAATATTTTTCAAAACCAATGGATAAAATTGCTTAAGATCAAAATCGAAGATTGCTAACCAATCTTTTCCCATTAAAGGTACTTGGTCACTTTTCGAGATCAATGCTTGAACCTGCTCAGTCTTATCACCAATTTGTACATCCACACGTATACAACCAAAGACTATCTCGATCTGCCCAGTCCAGGACTTCACGAAAATATCGGTTTTCATGATTTTACTATCTTTAAAATATGATTTATACCAGCTTAAAGGTAGAATTGTGGCATCACACCCACAATCCGCTTCTAGTGGTAAGTTAACACCATTAATGATGCAATCAACCGTCCACTTCTCGACCCTTAGTGCGTTGATACTCAAAATGTTTGCTTCCAGGTAATCATCAGATTCGTCTGAACTCTCATACTCACTGGAACTCTCACACTCAGAACCAGACCCAGAATCTTCATTCTGCTGAACTTAGTGGGCCTTGCTCTGTTTATAACCATACTTATGTTTCCTGCCACTACTCTTAGGCTGCGGTTTAAGCTCAGATGTTTTAGCTGTCTTAGCAAAATGCTTAGGCTTTTTACAGACCGCTTTAAGATGTCCCTTTTCGTGGCAGCGGCCACAATTATACTCCTTGAAACGGCAACGACTTCTCGCGTGGCCCTTAAAACCACAACAAAAACAAACTAAATCCCTACTTCCTTTAGAGGAGTATTTAGATGAATGATGTTTACTTTTTGTTTGTTTTGACTGGGCTACAAAATTAACACTACTTGCGCTAGCTTTGAGTTCTAGTTGGTTAAGATCAGCCGCCTCAAGTGAAAGTGCTAATTCTACTGTGGCTTTAAAATCAAGAGTTCCCGTTGTAACGTTGGGCTATGGACGCCCCCTACTATTCTGTCACGAATCATTTCTTCTTTTATTTTACCAACAACGATGTTATCGTACCTGCAATGCTTTGTAAGTTGCTTTAAAGCGTCAACATATTCAGCTATCGATTCATTTGGTTTCTGAAACCTTTTGTTAAATTTTAGCCTCTCAGAGATTGTACTAGGGGCCGGTTCTACAGCTGTTTCAACTGCTTTAATCAAAGCGTCATACGTAATCGTTTCAACTGTGAGTGGGTCAATGATTCTAACAATTTTCTGAAACATTGCGTTTCCGACGCTGGCTAACAAAACATCACGCCTGTCGGCATCTTTAATTTTCTTTGCTTTTAGGAAGAATGTGAATTGTAAAATAAACATTGACCACGTGAATTTATTAGGGTCATAATTTTGAAACAAACCATTAGGTCTGACATCTTCAGTTTCAGTTTCAATTCCTTCACGAGGCATTTTAACTGAGAATTTTAAATTTACAAAATTAAATTCTATCAGAAGGCCTTTTATCCGACAAAAAAAATTAAAAAAAAAGTTTCACCTAAACAATCGCCTAACGACCTGCAAATACAGTTTTAGGATTTTACAAAAGAATTTTTACTCGCTAAGTAGCATTCGAATTTACAGCTGAAGCTGACTTACTTGCATACTTGTTTTCAAAATTAAACCATTTTTTAGTTAGCTTGCGCAAATTCATTACGCAAATTTACAGGTAATTTACAGGTAATTTATCGGTAATTACTAGCAACATTTAACCCGTCCAGACAAGTAATATTTTAAACTTGTCTAAAAACAAGTAAATTTTTTTGAAAAAAAAATAACTCGTTATAACAAAATCAACGTAAAATTTACAACTCCAAAAGTCTCCAGGCTTCAATTTTAACGCTAATTTAAAAGCTTTCTAGTTTTAAACACACTAGCAATTCAAAGTAGGTAGTTTCAAACACACATACCCAAAATCAAACGTTGCAAAACAATGAGCATCAAAGCACCAAGGCAGAGAAACGAACGGCATTAAGCAACAAAAGTATTAAAGACAACTGCTTTAAACCTTAAGATTTCCCCAAAAATGGCAAAATACCAAACAATTACTAAATCTAGTCGCGATTTTTTCGATATCACTAACTAGCGTAGCCTAGCAGTAAATAACGCAAAGAGTCGCCTTGACACAACCTTCAAACTTAATTGGAGAAATAGTAAAATATAAGGTAATTCATGGAGAATAATTAGTTAAAATTCCTGGCAGTTATCTACATTTAGCCAGAAATCGCCAACACACCTACACAAGTGATACAAATTTGAAAAGCTTAAATTCATCTCCTAGCAAGATGACTAAAATTATTTGCCAAAATAATTTAACTTCATCTTACCTTCCAAACTTGGGGCTGAAGTTAGAAGTTGCCAAGAAGACGAATTAAAGTTAGAGGTGTGCCATGGTTTAACCCTCGTCGCCAATTGATGTGTTTGCAGCCTAACACATTTTAAATTGAATTGTAGCGTACTACCCTAAACCAGAAAGGATAGTCAGTGTTGGCAGTTTGTATCAGACAGTTTATTACAGTTGGAACATTACATTATATAACCTAGGTTACTTTGCATAAGAGACTACTTAACAGATGCAGGCAAGATGCACTGAAGTTAACCAATCAGATCGAAGCTAGGTAACATGATGAACCAAACAGATGTAATACATAATCAATGAATGCTCACAGTGTGTGCAGACAAGGTGCACACACTGGTAGCTCTTTAGCTCAATCTTAGGACACAGCAATTACGAACATTTATTCTTCATTTGGGCGACCATAAGTCATGTCGTTGAGGAGGTACGATACATCCATAGTTGTAGTGGGCATCGTATTAGTGATTTTGTTCTCCATGGCTAGTGATGGAGGGTCCATAACGATTCCGAAAATAGGAATGGACAATTATGAATCCTGGAAGAATAGCTGTCGTTTCTTGCTACAAGAGAAAGGCCTGTGGTCATTCGTGGATGGTACAGAATCGGTGTTGCCAAACACGGCCACCGAAAAGAAAAGGAACACTATAACTTTCGTAAGAGTAGAGCATGTGCCATCGCCTGTTTAAATGCAGAAACAAGGATGCAAGAAGTTATTGCCGACATTATAGATATGAAAGGTGTATGGGACGAACCCTAAAAACATTTTTGAACCTGTGTCAAGGGCCAGAGATGCACGTCTGAGGAGCGAATTCTATGCGATTCATTTGTAATGTAATGAGCCAATGGCCCTATTTTTAGAAAGAGTGGATAAGAGGGCACAGGCAATGCCTGTCAGGCATTAGCAAATATAAAGCTCCTCATACTGATAAGGAGGTAGCGTTCCAATAGTTCGATAAACTGACTGATGAATACGATCACACAGTACAGAAATTTACTATTGGGCGCATGCTGACTTCATTCCGTGTAAAGTGAGAGTTCAACTTCTAGCAGAGTATTCGAGACTAAAGATGAAAGATCGGAATGCTGTCAGTATCAAATGTAATGGCGTCCAACGATCCAGAAATGGCTAGAGCCTTCGCAGCATTTCACTACATTTCACTAGAGGAAAACTACAATCGCAGTCGCAACGAGGAATCCGCTCTAGAAAGAGTTGCTTTTATTGTGGAGAAACCACTCACCTTGTTAGGGCCTGTCCTCACCTACCTTCCCAAGGCACTCGTACTGCAGAAAAACCACAAAGTAGTCACGGGAATGCTAGAAGATGTAGAGGTCGGGAAAAGGTAAAAGGGGTCAACTTAATTCTGCTTAACGCCTAGTCAGCTTCTAGCTAACGCCTATGCAGCTTCTGCGTAGGTGCACAAGAAGGAGTTATTGATTCAGAAGTGCACAACGAGACCCCAGTTTCTGCCCAGTGCTCAAATATTGGGGAAAGTGACCCAAAGTGATTCCAACTAGCATCTGGATTCATGTGCCACCCACCATATTTGTACCAATAAAGAATGGTTGAACAAGTTAGTAACACTGCACGACAATAATATTAGCCTAGGAGGAGGTGCATCAAAAATTGTGGGAATTGGTGATGTTACTCCAAAAGTGCAGGTTGAGGATGTTGAATGTAGGATACTTTTAAAAGATGTTCTTTACATACTAACATTCTGTAAGAACTTAATCAGTGTTAGTTGTATACATCAATACCTGCACCACATTGATATTTACAAGGGGTGTATGCATGTGTACTTGAAAACCTCAGAGCAATGATTATTGTGTGGCAGACGCTTAAATAATAAGTTGTACAGTGTATGCAATGTAAAAATGTCCTCAGGTAAAATTAGCATTGATAGTACAAATTGTGAAAGTCAAGCCAAACGTGATAAGGGTCTTTTGGCTTATCATGTTGTGATAAATCCTCAGTTAAAGTTTCCACAGAGAAAAGCAAAGTGAATAAAGTCCCTAAGACTGTAAACACAATTAGGCCTATAAATTTCATTGGACTAGAGAAATGGCATTCTCGATTTGGTCATATGCATGTTGAGGGTCTGTTTAATTTACAACAGTCGTATGTAGTACATGGTATTTATGTCTGGGACAAGCATAAAACCCCAAAACGTGATGTGTGTAATATTACTAAATCCACTAGAGCCAGTTTTAAGGACTTGGATAGGGTCCAGAGCACTAAACCCGTTGAATTACTGCACATGGATGTATGCGGTCCCAGCCGTACCGAATCTCTTGGAGACCGTCTATAATTATGTGCTCTCAATCATAGATGACAATAATCGTTATGTGTGCGTATTCCCAATAGCTCGTACGAGTGATGTGTTTCAAACTTTCGTGGTATTCCGTACAAAATGTGAAAGACAATTTAATGTGAAAATAGTCAGCATCCGAACTGACAGGGGGAATGGAATTCTGATTAGGGCAGTATTGTAAATATTTACGTGGGTTAGGCATCAGGTACCAACGCACAAATGTGTACTCGCCAAAAAGCAATGGAGTGGCCGAAAGATACAATAGGAAAAGGTTGAAGGGGAATGATCTACAGTATGTTTTATGAGAATTTAATGTTTTATGTTTTATGCTGACGGATTGGAACTCTCATCTGCGATTAGCCAAATATGAAACTGGTCAATAACCTGGCAACTTCTGGTTGCTTAATTGAAATGCTCTTCTTTTCACAACGGACGTCAAAATCCATTGTCCCCTTATATCTATAAAAACAAGCGCCTGAACGAGGTTAAGGAGGTTCGCGACCTGGGAATGTGGTTCACAGCTGACCTTAAATTTACCGTCCATTGCCGGAAAATCTCTGCCCTGGCTCTCAGGCGTCTTGCAATCGTAAAACCCGGCTTTACCTCTGGCAATGTTGGCACGAAGGTGTGGGAGTATAAAGTCTTTGTGCAGCCACTGCGCTGGAGTATGGTCTCCATATTTACTGTCAGATATTGATCGACTGGAAACAGTTCAACCCTGTTTTACTAGAAGAATCCCATCCCTACGTAGCCTTTCTGCTGGTAAAAGACTACTAAGGACCAAGTTAGAACCTCTCGAATTGCGTCGGCTTTGGGCAGATCTGATATGAACATTTAAAACCCTTAAGGGTCTCCTTACGATTGATCTACCGGTTTTTGATCTTAGCCTCTCATATTCTACAAAGGGCCGTTCACTTAAACTTCGTCATCTAGATTTTCGACTTTATTGTAGACGGCACTTCTTTGCCCTGCGGGTCGTATCAGCGTGGAATTCTCTTACTGAGGAGGCTGTTTTTGCCATCACAGTTAGTGGTTTCGATGGTGCTTAAGGACCTTGCCCTTTTCTAAGTTCCTCCTGCGCGAGTATTAGGTATTGACCATGGGTGGGCTTCTCTACACAGGGGTCTTGGCCTTGTCGTAAAGTTGTCATTTAACTTCTCTTAACTTTGGTATTGGTATTAGTGGTTCCCAAACCCTTCCAATCACCAGACCACCATTGGTGGTTAAATCTTTATTATTATTATTATTATTATTATTATAACGGTACATAAAATGAAAGATAGAAATAGAATACAAATAATAGCACATAGTGAACAGTGTGACCTAATGAAAAATAAAACAAACTCACAAAACTGCAAAATTACCTGCAAGGAAATTGATAAAAAAAATACAACTAAATATTTAGGATTAGAAATAGACTCAAACTGGGACTTTAAAGAGCATATATTGAAACTAATAGTAAAATTGCGATAAATGATACCAACATTATACAATGTAAAATATATTTTATGCAACAAAAACAAAAAAATATTATATGATGCTTGGATAGGTAGCTTATTACGATATGGTATTGAAATATACGGTTTTGCCGCTGAGTATATAATAAATAGACTGCAAAGAGTACAAAATAAACTAATAGAAGTATTATTTCGCAAAAAAGATGAAAGAACAAACAATATATACATTACTAATAAAATACTTAAAATTAAAGAGTTACGAGATTATGTAGTAATCGTCAAGAATTATTACACAAATACACATACAAATTATGATACAGAAAAAAAGCAAACGATTAAGAACAACATCACAAAAGTATAAGCTACCACAATGGAATAATTCATATGGAACAAGAAATAAAAAAGTATTATTTACCACATATATTTAACAAATTAGAAAAAAATATGCTACATTTCCAAAGTAAAATAGAATTGAAAAAAAAATTAATAGATGAATTTGTAAGCTATTATAAAGCAGTGTCATAAGCGTCTGTAAATAATGTATATATAGGTGTATGTTATTTATAATAATGTAAATTGTTCTTATATGTTGTTATTGTAGCTCAAACAAGTTTTCTCCCTGAAAACTTCGAGCGTTGTATGCAATAAAATTATTATTATTATTATTATTATTATTATATTATATTATGAGTTGACTCTACAATGTTACTTATGGGCAGAACTGATTGTAACTTTTACCTACCTTAGAAATAGGTACCCGCCTCAAAACTAGGATTGCAGGTTTCCTACTCATTGTTATTTGACAGGGGGGTCTCCATTAGGCATTAACGTGTCCCTGGCTTGTAGTATTATGTCCACTTTACTAAATCTGTGAGGGACAAACTAGAAGTAAGATCTTGGGAGGGAGTTTTTCTTGGCTACGTAAATGACACTGTGAACTATCGTGTATGGAACCCCCAAACCAACAATGTAGTAGAGGCAAAACATGTTAAAATCAGTGAAAGTAGACTGTGGCGTGATAAGAAACAGTTTTCACTGGATAATCGTATATGTCAGTCGCAAGCACAAATGTCTAACTTCAAATATGAAAACATGGAAGTAATTAGCTCAGAGTCAGAAGAACAATATGATCATACATTAAGTCCCGAACCTAAAAGAAGTCAGACAACGATTGATAACGCCCCCAGCACTTATCTCCAAGGTATGAGTACTCGCCGAGTTAGTCTTGACTAATTAAGCCCTGAATTAATGCCATTAAAACTTTAGGGTTGGAAGAGGGAACATGTTGTTCGTAAATAGAGACAAACAGCAGGAAGGATAGACGCGTATTACTATAATCCTGAAGGTGAAAAATTTCTGAGCCTTAACGATATCAAAAAGTTTTGTATAGGGCAGGGTATCCGTTATGAACCTGTATTTGACTTTAAGAGGCACCAAGCTCCAGAAAGAGCAGAAGACGCTTCTAGTGATTATAGTGATGCTGAAGCTTGTTTGTGTATTGTAGAACCCACCAGTTATGAAGAAGCCCTAGCCTCTCCATAACGGAGGGAATCACAATCAGCGATGGAAGACGAAATCACTGCATTTCAGGGGCCCTAATGTCGACTTGATCACTTTCATCACCAACATTTCGCATTCGACACAAAACGTTAGATACAATGTCCAATACGGTTTGAAAACGCCTCATAATGCGAGTCCTGAATACTTGCGAGGTTGCTCCGTCGCATTCGGCTAACAATAGGTAAGCGGCAATTTTTAAGAGCTTTGGAGCTTTACGCAGAGTCGTCAAGAGCTTCTGAGGGAGATACGGGACCATCAGTATCAAAAGGAAAAAACGAAAAAAGACTGCAATATCCCAGTTTTAAAAGAATTTTTTTTTCGAATTAAATAGCTTTAATCAATGTTTTCCAACCGTTAGATGATTTATTTTTTCATAGCCACGGTTCACTGGCTTAAATAAATAAATCAAACTCTAAGAAATTAAATTACGACGATAATTTACATGCTATAACTGAAATTTCTGCCACTATCACGTAAATGTTACGAATTACTAGTATTCATTTAACCAGTGCATGCAGGGCCGCAGGAAATACGGGGGCCAGACTTTCAAATGGGAGGGGGGGAGGTTACGCTCGAAAAAAAAAGGGAAATTACAACAGTTTATGAGGAATTTTTGTGGTGATCCTTGCTACCTATACGCCTCTCCTAATTGTAGGCCGTTTTTTCGCGAATCGGTTGACAGTTTCGTTGCATGGGCAGAAAAAAGCATCTATGGTTCAAAGTAGGGCATTTTTCGGTTAAAAGGGGCCAAGTGCCCCTATGTAGTTAGGCCAGAATGGCGCATAAAAGAATAAATAAGCCAGACAAGCTCAAAAAAGGGTAAAAAAAGACTGAAGAGCCAAAAAAGTAATAAAAGGACCTCAGAAAAAACCTCAGAGTGCCCTTTTACAAAAGTTGCCGCTGCCCTATCGGTGGTATGCTCATGCTACTTAGCTATGCCCTTGAGTGGGGGAGGGCAAAGTGAGCCTATTTATTGCCCTAAGGCTCACCTGGTAGGGCTTTGCAGTTCTGTCACATATGTGTTACTTACACATGTGGGTTCTAACTTAGCAAGGGCCCACACCATCAAGGTGTGGTTGGACAGAGTAACGACTAGAGGAGTAGTATAGAGCTAGGCAACAACTGGCAAGGCCAGCAAGCCCTTATATACTTTATTCAACAGACACCCTCTAGTGGGTGTGCATACAACTAAAGGAATAGAGGGGTAAGGCCACTTGAGGTGTACAACAAACTTAAAGTGTTAATGAAAGTAGCTAACACTAGTTAGCTACACCTTAGCTCATACACCACACTCACCCCTCCTGAAAAAGGTGTTCGTGCAGCAAACACACAAAAAAATCTAAGTACAAGTTATGCCCAATATATACACAAAACACAATCCCTAACCCCCTAAGCTAGGTTAGCAAGTTAATATTTATATTTTTTTTCCTAACACTATTTTTTAAATCCAATATTACACAGAACAAATAGCCCCCCAAATATTATAAACGTAACCAAAAACATTTACGTATAATCTGGGAACACACAAGAAATACACTGAAACCCAAGAAAAGCATAGAAACACCCAAATGGTGGCTGCCCAACGAAAACTACTAATCTTGCTTATTTAAAGATCAAGTCGCCGCCGCTCTGTCCGTGCTCGACTGCTCCTACGAAGCACAGCTGCATCCCCAACAATTGTTTGTGGTGGAATTTCCCCAATTCACGGAAAGTTTGTTTAGCTGGTGAAGCTTCTCATAGCAGAATAGGCATAGTGTCGGCGGAACCGTTTTCCCTGCGCACACCTCCAATACTTGGTGACAAAACTGGCGGTAATAATGAAGTGCGTCACGATGACGTTTGCACAGAGATCTTTGGCGCTGCCGATGACGCACCAGGCGAAGATCTTGAATGAATGATCAGCATTTCCGAACGCTCAGTGTCATTTGCTATCGGCGGTCGCAAGCGTGTTGTTTCAGTCTCGATTCCTCTACTTTCGGCTCGAGAGCTTACACCCTCTGGTGACAGAAAAACTGGGTTTTCACACCAGTTGATTGAATCGGAGCCGGAAAATGATGCGACTTCCTCTCTGTTACGTAGTTGATCGGCGTGCTTCCTGTAAACTTCACCAGTTTTATTTTTTAAAGCATAACGCAAATTTCCATCCTTTCGAATCACGTTGCCTGCTTGCCATCGGTGTTTCGAGTTTGGTTTATACTGTCTAAACCATACAGGTTGGTGAACTTCAAAGCATATTTGTGGCTTATTGATAGTTGGCTTTAATTGACGGTCTTGTGCAATTTCACACTTGTCATTTGCAGATGGTATCATTGGCGATAGGCGTGTTCTCAGGTGTCTTCCTAGAAATATGTACGCTGGTATACGCTACGTTGTGCTATGCGGTACATTGCATGCAGCTATTAGAAAATTTAACAGTGAATTCTCTAAGCTTAGATCTTGTGTTAGACAAGCTTTTACAGATTTTTTAAACAAACGAACCAGGTTTTCTGCTGCACCATTGCTAGCCGGAAAATACGGAATGTTAGTTATGGGCCTGATGCCACACTCCTTTAGGAAACTGGTAAATTCTGAACTAACGAAATTTGGTGCATTGTCAGAGACCAAAATTTTCACCAATCCAAATGTAGCAAATAATTCCCTCAATATTTTAATAATACAAGCGCTGGTAGTTGTTTTCATTTGAAGCACAAAGGGGAATTTTGAGTGTGCATCCAGGATACATAAAAACAGTTTCCCTCCAAAACAAGGTCTTGCAAAATCAATGTGTATTCGCGACCAGGGTTTTGCTGGACGCTCCCGTACATGTTTTCGTCCTGAAAAATCCTCTTTATCTAGCTGGCAAGCCTCACAGGTTTTTACAGTATATTCTAGGTCTTTGTCTATACCAGGCCACCAGACCTTTGAACGCGCAAGAGCCTTTATCCTCACCACCCCACAGTGACCCACATGCAATTCTGTTAACACAACCTTATTATTGCTGGGATTACCAATCTGTGCCCCCAAAAATAGCTTTACTTTCTAATGATAGCTCATTTTTACGGTTCAAATATGGTTTTAAACTTTCTTCACCAACCTTGTCAGGCCAACCCTCGTTTGTGTAATGGAATACTGTGGACAAAATCTTGTCCTTAAGCGTTAATCGCTCCAGTTGGTCCGACAAGATAGGCAAAGATTCAATAGTCTGTAAGTTCATAACTTGATAACCTGGCATTTTTTCAACAGGAGGCGTGTACGGCAAAGGCATTCGAGATAAATAATCTGCTGTAAGAT